>CM043020.1:102132159-102404144 GCA_023690525.1 Holotrichia oblita
ACGCTGAACAAAAAAGTACAAACAATGATGGAAACATGGGAAAGAAAAATAAACGAACTGAAGTAGAATGGGAGAGACGGACGAACCAACGACATATTTGGTGAATCAAAGATCAGCGATGTGGTTATAGGTCAAGTTGATTACAATGAGCAGGGGATATGGAAAGAATGGAAGAAGAAAGAGTAGTGAAAACAACAGGCTGGAGAGAACCGGAGTGCAAAAGGAAGAGAGGGAGATCCAGGAGAACATGAAGTGAAGCCATCGCCGAGGAATGAAAAGAGAAGCAAATAACAAATTGCAGAGACAAAGCAAGAAGTAGGAAGGAATGGAAATCCATTACACAGCTATGAACCTGAAAGGCTTGCTTAAAGCTTATAAATATATACAGTAGCGGTCACAATAATAGCAGTGTGAAACTATGAACACTGTTAACGAAAGTTTTATCAATTTTTTTGAACTAACAGTTGTGCCATCTATACATGATGTTTCTGACTTCATAACACTACACAAGAACATTAAAAAGACACTCTCTCTCTGAAACTATCGGGGAAGTCCCTCATTTTATGTTACAGTTTGTATTATATTTGGACAAAATAATAGCAGTACCCATCCGATCGTCAGTTTGTGTAGTTTACAACAACTCTTTGTGTGAAATTGTTTTAAGTAAATAAAATGGGCCGACAGCAACATTGTAGCGAAGAGAGGCGGCAGTTTATTTTAAAACTAAGAAAAGAGGATCAGTTACTAAATGGAGCAATATTCTCTGGACAGACGAGAGCAAAATTGTCTTATTTGGCTCAAAAGGACGCAGAACATATATTAGAAGACCCACCAACACCGCTTATCATCCACAGTATACTTTAAAGACTTTCTTCACTGGATCTCTTGGTGCAGAAGTAGAACACTAAACACTTTAACCCACTGAACACCAAACAAGTTTTAACTAAAACACCGACGCGTTTCAACAGCAATGCTGTCATTATCAAGGCGATAATAAAACTAAATTAAAATAAAATCTACAAATACAGGTAACCTAAATGTTATGCACGGTCAATCCGATACGCATCATTAATTTTCGATTAACGAAAACAATGACGAATGCGGTATAGGTCCGTTGTCACAGTGCATTACACATGACTTATTTTTATATATTTCTAAACTTTCGAAAACATTTAGAAATTTACAATTGTTTATTTGTCTAATTAATTTAACATTTGTATGATCGATGTTGTGATCTGTTTCAAAAATGTGTTGGGCAACGCTTGATTTCTCAATTCTATTAAAACTAAGATTAGCCATATGCTCTTTGAATCTAGTTGAGACTGCTCTCCTGGTTTGCCCAATATATTTTTGATTACAATCTTGATTGATTGATTTCGTAAATACCTGACTTTTCTAGAGGTTGTATTTTATCTTTAGGGTTACCGATAAGACTTCGTAAACTAGTCCTAGAACTATAAACTATTCTGAGATCTAGCTCTTTGAAGATTTTACTCAAACCTTTAGTGATAAAGTGAGCGTAAGAGAGGGTCACAACGGGTGAAGCTTTAACATCCTCTCGAAAAGTCGTAGATTCTTTCACAGTTTTCTTATAATTAAACTTCCTAATTAACTTAGAGATATGCTGAGGCTGGAAACCATTACACTTGGCCGCATCTTTTATAATTTTAAGTTCTTTCACATACCTCGCCTTGTTCAAGGGAAAAGAGAGAAGTCTGTGGACCAAAAAAATCAGGCTTGCCATTTTGTGTTGAACACAATGATGGGAATCTGAAGGAATGCAGCGAAGTGTACTGGTTTCCTTTCAAACTCTAATCTATTGTTATTTCTAATTACTAAAGTATCTAGAAAGGGTAGCTGACCGTTTTCTTCTCTTTCACAAGTGAACTTTATGGTTTCGAACCGATTATTTAATCTATTGAGAAAATCGTCAATATTACATTTTTTAGTATCAAATATAGCGAAAATATCATCCACATACCTCAACCAAACCCTAGGAAAGTATTCGCTCTCAGATTCTAACGGCTCATACGAATGTTAAATTAATTAGACAAATAAACAATTGTAAGTTTCTAAATGTTTTCGAAAGTTTAGAAATATATAAAAATAAGTCATGTGTAATGAACTGTGACAACGGACCTATTCCGCATTCATCATTGTTTTCGTTAATCGAAAATTAATGATGCGTATCGGATTGACCGTGCATAACATTTAGGTTACCTGTTTTCGTAGGTTTTATTTTAATTTAGTTTTATTATCGCCTTGATAATGACAGCATTGCTGTTGAAACGCGTCGGTGTTGTAGTCAAAACTTGTTTGGTGTTTAGTGGGTTAAAGTGTTTAGTGTACTTTAAAGACTGTTAAACACGGAGGTGGAAAAATTATGATTTGGGGGTGTTTCTTTTATTACGGTCCAGGGCTCATATACTAGAAAAAAAGACATTTTAAATCAAGTCAAATACTGGAGCAGGTGATGTTGCCCTATGCTGAGGAGGATATGCCATTAAAGTGGGTTTTC
This sequence comes from Holotrichia oblita, assembly GCA_023690525.1. Lineage (NCBI taxonomy): Eukaryota > Metazoa > Arthropoda > Insecta > Coleoptera > Scarabaeidae > Holotrichia > Holotrichia oblita. Next base: position 102,134,678 of record CM043020.1, read on the forward strand.
ATGCACGACAACGACCCTAAACACACCAGCCGAAGAGTGACACTACTACTTCACAATAAAATTGAGGTCCTGGAGTGGCCAGCACAATCTCCAGACTTCAATCCTATTGAGAATTTGTTGACGGATGTTAAGGAAGGAAGAGAGAACCAGATAGAGAAATCAGAACACTTTTAATAGCATATTTTTTTGTAAAGACAGTGTCATATTCAAAAACTTTGCAATTGTTTTTGAACTGCATGTATTAATACATAAATTCTGTAATACTGATATTATTTTGTCCGCTAAACCAAAAGCCAAAGCAGATTTCATTCTTTTAGTTCCACCTACAGTTTTGTGGATGGTTATTTCAAAATAATAGCCTGTTCAAAATAATATACTGTCTAGTAAACAAATTTCCAAATTGTTCTTTAGTTATGCAAAAATGTTATTTCACACTGATCTCGTTGTTTTATTGTTGTTTCCAGGGGGCACTACTTAAGTAATTTCATTAAATAAATGCTTGCTTGACTCAACTCCCCTAGACTCCTCTCTCCTAAACTAATTATAGTCCTGTTGTATCGAGGTGTCGAGGATTGTACGTCCATAATTTTCCCATTATCATCGATTTATTGTCATATCTTGCGCTGTTCGTTCGGTTGTACCTCTCTTCGCCAGACTTGTTTCGATGATGTCATTCCATGTCTTCTGAGGTCACCCTCTTACTCTTCTGTCAGGTATTTTCATTCGCCATATTTTGTCATTGGTCTGCTAACCTTACAAGATGGCCAAACCATTGAACTTTTTCTGTCTGTGCCTCAGACCTCACGTTGATTTTTTCCTTTCTCTATCCATTCTAGTTACTCCTTCACTCTTCTTCAAACAATTTATTTCACTTCCATATAAGACCACAGTCAGGCTAAGGTTACCAAAAAATGTTTTAAAGCGTGGTAATCTTCTTCAAGCTTTCGGTGCCAACAATGTCCTCTAAGTACAAGATGAGCAGCAGTTGGCTCAAATTTCCTCCTTGTTTAAATGCTTTCGTATTTTCAGTTTTTTTTTCTCCCATTAATTGTTCAAAATGTTCTTTCCATCCTGGTGATTATAGTGCTGCCGTTCTTTCTCTTATCTGCTTCCTTTCGTAAATCTTGGGTAATTTCATTTTTTTATTTTCCCTACAATTTGTTTCTGTTTTTTCTCCGTATTATTTCCTTGGCTTTCTGTATTAGCTCTTTTTGCCTTCTTCCTCTGTTATGATTAACCAGTTTTTTGAGAATTTTCATTACATTCATATGACAAAATATGAACAAAGTGATACCGTCGAGCTCTAAGATCCAGATATTAAAATTTACTAGAAAAGTATTATTTAGTCACACCACAATAATACCAAGGGAAAAAAATCGGTGACAAAGACGTCCTTAAAAAGACCATTCACATTCTTTTACGTCATCGAACCTAATAATTTCGAAAAACCCATAAAATTAATGAAGTCAATTCCTCGAACGAGATCTACCTCCAACTTATATATCCTATCCCTAGCTGTAGAAAAATTTACGACACACACCGGAAGCCCGCATAGTCGCAGATACCATTTTACGAGGACCGCCACAGCGCTAGGAGCGACAACACAAAGGAAGTCCGAATTCGTTTTTACCCCCGAAGCGAGTAAGCACCAAACGGAAGAAGAAAATATACTTATATATTACATACATATATATATTATACAATATATAACGAACAGATTTAATATAGTTAATGGTGTATATCCGCTCTAGACTTGCCTGAAAGGTTGTGTGGGAAGGTGAGCTCAATTCGCCTCAATACATTCTTCATCAATTTCATGTCAATACGTCCCTGCGTATAAATCATATTAAATAAAAGTGATGAAAAGGAAGCAATTCTATTTTTTCCCCCTTTTTGGAAACAAAAAGAGAACTAAAGATAACTTCTCTGACAGAAACGATTACGAAAAGTAGTAGCGAAAGTTGAGTTAAAAGATTAAGAAAGATAATCAATGAAGTATTCTCTTCTGTCTTCATATATATATGTCTATATACATATATCTATCTAGAAATAGAGAAAGAAACAGAAGAGTAATAGTAGCAGACGCAATTCTTACATCATCATCCTTCAACCGATACGGATAGAGGGAGAAAAATATATATCTATAATTAATACGCAGTAGATGGCGCTTGACATCAGACACAATGAAGTCACTCACTTTTGGTTATGTCACTTTTCGGTCAAAGTAATGAAAATGAATTTGATCGTAATTTGTCCCATTGATGTTAGGGCGTCACGGAGACATTGACAAAAGAGATGAGAATTTTTCATTCGAGGGAAAAGATGATTTATGTTTTATAAACAGCTCGTACCATTTCTTTCGCTTATGATTAATATATTTACTAAACTTCAATTGAGATAAATTGGAATTTTTCCGTTTAATGGACAGTCCGCAATTAAAGATGGAAACAAAACGGGTCGTATAAATCAGCTTTTTATAGGTGTATATTTTGCGATAGTACAATCTAACAACAAATTAAGGTTTTTTGAACGGAAAAAATATTACTTGCTGAAGCAGGCCGCGTAGTTTCGACCCCTAGGTCTCGTCAGTGCTCCTCAATACCTACGACAATGAACTAATTCCAACCTTCATTCTCTCTAGTGGACAAGGTTGGAAGTAGCACTGAGAAAGAGTGTTAAACAACTCAATTTGGTACAGCAGATACCGATCTAACTTGGGCAAATCATAGATTGTTAGTCTCGCTAGGTGTCTCGATTTGCTAAGCAGTCTACTGGTCACTCCTTGTACGGCTTACGATCACGTAACATATTGAAAACCTCGTGAAATGCCACAACAGACATGCAATAGGGACTCACGGTATATTGTTGAAATCGCCCAGCAAGAGAGCAATGAAAGTAGATTAAGCATTAGAAATAGACCTCCTAGGTTATCTATCTTGATTTAAGGAATATGTTTCAATGTGACAGCGATGATTGATAATCCGTTTTGCAATGCAAAAAATGAGTAGGACAGTCTTTTTTTATAGTATTAAGCAATGAGCTACTGCATCTAACAACAAATTTTTTGAACATAACCTTTTGACATTTCGACAACTGTCAGATATGTCTTGACAACTATAAGAATCCGTCAGAGATACTGCTAAAATAATTTAAGTTTTTACAAGATTAGAACGTTCAAGTGTTTCGGCTTAAAAAAATACCGATGCAAAATATAACTACTATGTTTTGACAGCTGTCAAATATGTTTGAACAACTACAAAAATATCGAATCTGAAAAAGTATTTCGTTTGAAAAACAAATACCAGAAATATTTTACAATTACACCAGTGCTTTTTTACATTTTGAAAGCTGTTAGATATGTTTTGACAGCTACTGATACTTTTGAAACAAATTCATTTGACAGATGTCAGAAATATTTTATAATTGCACCTGTTAATTTCGTAAAAATAACAGTTTTTACAAGTTGATAGTTATCAAAAGTGCAAAATAACGGAGAAAAAAAATAATTAGGGTTTTGACTAGCTGTCAAATGTTTTTAATCGTTGCTTTGAAAAACTATCACATAATGACATTTATTACTTGACATTTTATTGTAACTTTAGTTTATATAAGTTTTATAACCTCAAATTAAATGTCAAAATAAATGTCATTATGTGAAATATTTAAAGTAACAACCTATTAATTTCCTAAAAATAATTATGATTTTTTTGATGTGTCTAAATATAACAGCTTTTACATCTTGGCTGCTGTCAGATGTGCCTTGACAGCTATAAAAATCTGTCAAAGATATTGCTAAAATAATTCCAGTTTTTACGAGTTTAGAACTGTCAAGTGTTTCGGCTGTTGCATCTGCCAAAATAAGGAGAAAATACAAATATTGTTATGTTTTGACAGCTGTCAAATGTGTTTTAACAACTACAAAAATATCGAATCTTATTTCGTTTGGCAGATACCAGAAATATTTTATAATTACACCGGTGTTTTTGACATCTTGAAAGCTGTTAGATATGTTTTGACTCCTACTAATATCTTGAAAACGAATCCATTTGGCAGATGTCAGAAATATTTTATAATTGCGTCTGTTAATTTCGTAAAAATAACAGTTTTTACAAGTTGATAGTTATCAACAGTGCAAAATATAACAGTTTTTTTATTTTGACTGCTGTCAGATGTATCTTGACAGCTATAAAAATCTGTCAAAGATATTGCTAAAATAATTCCAGTTTTTACGAGTTTAGAACTGTCAAGTGTTTCGGGTGTTGCATCTGTCAAAATAAGGAGAAAATATAAATATTGTTATGTTTTGACAACTGTCAAATGTGTTTTAACAACTACAAAAATATCGAATCTAAAAAAGTATTTCGTTTGGCAGATACCAGAAATATTTTACAATTACACCAGTGTTTTTGACATCTTGAAAGCTGTTAGATATGTTTTGACTCCTACTAATATCTTGAAAACGAATCCATTTGGCAGATGTCAGAAATATTTTATAATTGCGTCTGTTAATTTCGTAAAAATAACAGTTTTTATAAGTTGATAGTTATCAAAAGTGAAAATATAACAGTTTTTTTATTTTGGCTGCTGTCAGATGTATCTTGACAGTTATAAAAATCTGTCAAAGATATTGCTAAAATAATTCAAGTTTTTACGAGTTTAGAACTTTCAAGTGTTTCGGCTGTTGCAGCTGCAAAAATAACAAGAAAATATAAATATTGTTATGTTTTGACAGCTGTCAAATGTGTTTTAACAACTACAAAAATACCGAATCTGAAAAAGTATTTCGTTTGGCGGATACACCAGTGCTTTTGACATCTTGAAAAATGTTAGATACGTTTTGACACCTACTAATATCTTAAAAACGAATTTATTTGACAGATGTCAGAAATATTTTATAATTGCACCTGTTAATTTCGTAAAAATAACAGTTTTTATAAGTTGATAGCTATCAAAAGTGCAAAATATAACAGTTTTTACATTTTAGCTGATGTGATATGTGTCTTGACAGCTATAAAAATCTGTCAGAGATATTGCTAAAATAATTCAAGTCTTTACAAGTTTAGAACTGCCAAGTGTTTCGGCTGTTACAGTTGCCAGAATAAGAACAAAATAACTCTAAAGTAGCTCTTGCTGCTACAGACACAACCTACAAGAAAAAAAATACAAAATATAATTACTGTTATGTTTTGACAGCTGTCAAATTTTGGCTGCTGTCAAATGTGTTTTAACAATAAATTAGTAACTAAAATTAGAAGTAAACACACAAGCCTAGAATATCGTCATTTATCTCAACATCATGTCACATGTCAATTTATTGTTCTGGTGGTTATGTCAAGTTTTCATTTACCCAGTTCAGGGATATGACGGAGGGGATCTATTCTGTGGTTTTACCGTTTGACGTCTGTCAGATTAAGAAATGAAATAGTCAAGTTTGAAATTGTAAATTAATTAAACATTTCTCTACTTTGACAACTGTCAAATATGTTTTGACAGCTACAGATATCTAAAATCTGAGAAAATAATCTGTTTTAACAATTGCCATCTGTCAGAAGCACTCTAACAGTACATGCTTGAATCCCATCTTAACATTACATCTTATTTGAGTGACTGATTGTAGAAAGTCTTATATCGCCCGAAAACTGTCCTATCAATCACATTTTCTTCGGCCAAATTAATTGAAGATTATCTAGCATGATGAGGGAGTGGGAGAGAGAAATCCAAAATCTCCTTAGTAACAAGACTAGATGGGTTGGTGTGTATTTAACCAGGCAAAGAAAAGAAACGCAAATTATTCACCAAACAAGCTGCTGCATATCAAATCTATTAGAATCTAATCACCTTACTCCAACGTCTTCCGCCCTTAATCAACTCTAAAGATAAGTACACTATCACAATTGTGCTCAGGATAATCTCGACGTTACAAGCAGCCATAATTACGCAAACGAATATGTAAATCTTCTACTTAATCGGATTAATCGCAGAGAAACTACGGCGAATGAAACTTATTTGATGTCCTAACAAGTACAATTTCTTCATCTCGGAATGAAGTGCGTAAAGTTGTTTTCTCCGTCGGTGAGTCGGTAGGATAGAAATATTCACGATATGAAAATTAGATTTGATGACACAACGTGCTGGGGAAACCGTAACGTCGGTTTTGTGGAATTCGTAGTGGGATAGATAATAGAGTTAACGTTGATGATGAGGATTCCGATACGAAGATGGAAACTTTGTCGTTTAATATAATTATAGTTAACATTACTTAACATTTCAACGCGAAAGGGATTTCAGTTTTTTTTTGTCAAGTGTTTTCGCGGAAACCGTAAAACTTTCCCCCTAGATTGAAGTTTCTATCTTTCTTAGTTTAATAAAATTTCAAGAATTGAAGTTCAGTTGAGTTTTTCCTCAAACCTCATATACATAAATGTAATATTTCATTTAATAAAATTATATGTTTTTACAAAGATAAATAAAAATTCTTCAAAGGGAAAACCCTTTGTAGCATTTCGCTTTGCAAGCTTGAATTTTTAATTTAAACGCTGTCAAATGAGTATGTGTTGTTGCGTTAATAATGTTTCTTTCCACGAAGTTGTAATTAGTCCTGTTTGTCACACTGAAATATTCTTTTGGTTGCGTATCAATGTTGGCATTAAATGTACAGGTTTTTTTTCACGTTGTTTTTATAAAAATTAAAACTATTCATACAAAAAAGTCATAGAAAATAAAAAATGTATACGAGGGCGACCTGAAATGTTTCTGGAATCGGCAAGAGATGGTGCACAAAGGAGAATTCATTGGTCGGCAAGGGGAACATTTTTTTAGCAACTGTCAAAATTTCAGACGTCTACTGTCAATAGTTGAAATTCGAAATATTTTGTTAGAGGTTCATGGCGGATCTACTCCATCCACTTCTGAGTGAACGAGTTCTAATGTGGCCGGACAAGCACAAGTGACGAACCATGCGGTGGACGCCCAAAAACCGCTACCAACGATGAAATGATCGACAAGATTCATGGTGTGTTAGCCGATTGCAAAGCCGTAGCTAGAGGGGGACTGGCCAGGGCTAAGCCCTGGTACAAAAAAAATTGAGCCCTGCCCAAAATTACGCTGTTTTTGCATCCGTTTAGATGTAACACTGCAGTTATGAATCATCTCTTTCAACATTAACAGCAATCAACCGACCACAACGGTACTGTATGAATCAATCCCGGATGGCCAATTTAATTTATTTGGCTTTTGAGTGGAAAATAACGAAATGTCTTGATTTAGATTTGTTCCTAAGAAAGGAAGCAAAGGAAGCTTCAACTATTTTAAGTTCCCGTCATTTATGTTCTAGCCTACTGTACATATTTTTTTTGTATTATTTATATTCTATTAATATCCAAATATATATTTTTTGTACCTGAAGCAGTCAAACTTAATTTAAATATTTTAAGCCCTTTTAGAGTCCTGTTTCAGATGAATGATTAATATTTTTGACTTGGTTGGCAATAATTTCTGTTACCTATAAAAAAATTTGTATTCGTTTTTTACTTTTTTTTAAAGCTCGGCTTACTTTTACGAGTGACCGTTATTTCCAGGGCTCGATTTGAGGAGAAACGCGCCGGAACGGCGTTCCGGAACCTCTCTCACTCAAAAAAAAATGGTTGCCGATATTATAAAACAAAATTGTTTAATGAAATACGGGCCCTGGCGAAAGAAAAATCAGCCCTGCTGAAAATTTGGAGCTGGCTACGGCCCTGGCCGATTGCCGATTGAATCTGAAAGAGATAGCAGAGACAATAGGCATCGCAGAGGAACGCGTTGACAATATCCTACACTAAATTTCGGACATGATAAAGATTTCAGCGCGATGGGTACTGCATTTGCTCACACCGGAGCAAAAACGAACTCGGGTGACGGTTTCAAAGGAGTGTCTGGCCAGGATTCAACCCAATCCAAGCGATTTCTTCATGCGTTTTGTACCAGAGACCAAGGAACAGTCGAAGCAGTGGACTTTTCCGGCCGAATCAGCTCCGACGAAAGCAAAGACCGTTCCATCGACCGGAAAGGTCATGACGATCATTTTTTGGGATTCCCAAGATGTGATCCTCATCGAAGATCTGCAGAAGGGAAGGACGATCACGGGGAAATACTACAGCGATTTATTGACCCGATTCGAGAAATGGCCTTGTTTGCAGCAGAAAAAAGTGCAACGGAATTGTCAATCATCGCAATTCATTTTTCTTTGTGTCGGTGGAAATCCCTTATGGACATCATGCACTTAGGTCTATCGCAACCTGATAGTATGCGACTCATTACGCTGAAAATTGCTATTCCCGTGTTTATTTTGATTCTGGATTTCGTCCGTTGTTGGTTCATTCTTATCTCTTATTACGCATATTCAGTTCGTTTCTCCCCAATCATTTCTTCCTTTGCGTCTGTTTAGGTGCTTTGGTCGCCCTTTTGCATCGAGTTGTTCGCCAGTAACGCTCCATAATATTGACCGGCTTCGCGCGATGGATTTTTCTTCCCCGTCCCCTGAAAATTCAATTGTCTCGTTAAGCTCGTCTTAAATTTGGATATATAATTACCTTTCCTTTTCGTCTTTGTTCTCTCCGTTTGTCCGATCTCTGCCTTTATTTTAATGTCATTTTTCCAGATTATGTTTCTCTGTTTTGTTTACGTACATGCAGTTGGCTTTCAGTCCGGCCACCTGTCTTGACTGTTTATGACGTGTTTGCCTTATTTTGGGAAAAACCTCTCAGACTTACGAACTTCTGATTTTATAAGTAAGCACCCCCGCTACCACCGGAGTTTTAACTAAGAAATCAGTGGCGCTGTATATTTCTGAACAACAAAACGACCCACTCCCGTCTTCATTGGGCAAACTGCCTCCGGAGTGTCACCCCCGAGACATCAAGGTAGGTCTTCCTCAAGAAGGTAACCGTTATCGCCGCATTATTCGCTTTCTTTTGAATTCCGTAATTTACTGTCCCGTTGTTGCCCGTAGCAGACTCCTAATCGGTGTATGCAAGATGACTTCATGGAACCATTTGTTCGATATCTCTGTCAGTATTCCTGAGTTTTGTCCCGATCCGTTTTGTTCTATTTTTAGTTTAAGCTCTATTGTTGTTATCTTATCATGTCTTGTATAGCTGATCACTTTTCTTTGGATTTTATCAGTAGGAATCATATTTCTCACATTTATGCTAGCTTGTGTCTTCTCTTGGGCTTCCTTTCTCTGTTTACTCCACCGGTCACACAGGAAATTTGTGTGTTTAACGATATCCACAGCAGCACAATATTCGCAGTTATCGTCATCTCTTTTTCCTATGCCCTTTATGTATGCGTGAAAATAGCCATGCCCTGTCAAAATCTGTCAGGTGAAAGTCCAGGTTTCTGTGTTCACGTCTATGTAGTCCAAGCATTCAGATCCGGTACTAGATCTTTGGTCCATTACGCCTTTTCAATATTGCTGGTCCATCTCTCCTGCCATTACATCATTGTAAAGTCTTTTGCTTCTTTCGAACTCTTACCATCATAGATGCGCTTTCTTTCATGGCTAACAAGACCACAGGCGCAGTTGCTGTAATAACATGTACAGCCAGGTTTCGTTTATTATCCAGTGCGTGTTCCCATACCGGTGTTCCATAGAGCATTGTTGACTTTTGCGAGCACAGCACTTTTACTACTACTATTGGTCCTCCAATGTTAGGCATCAATCTTGCTAACCATCCAATTTTTTCATCTGCCTTAACGATTACTTTTCTGAAATGCTCTTTGTAGGTACCCCTAGTGTCAAAGCACACTCCCAATTCATATTGCTGGTCTAACTAATTTCCAAAGAAGTGTGATCGCTGGTCTGGTACTTAGTTTGTTTTAAAACGGAGATCTGCATTCCTTTACTGTTAACCAAGAAATAAAAGGATAGGAGAAAGCAACGCTCCCCATACAAGAAAATAAATTAACCGTTTTCTGCCAGACATAATTCCATACATGTTCATCGTTTAATCTCTCCCCTAAAGGAACACAAACATCAAACCCTGATTTACGAAACGATCTTTAGCCGTGAATAAACCAAGACTTGTTGTTGTTTATAGTCGAGAATTAACGCGGTTATTACCCTAGAAATACAAGCGAAACGAATCGAGGCTTTGCACCAACAGGATTAACATTTCTCAGTTGGAACACGGTAGGACAGGTATCCCTGACGAAGTCGCTAAGCGTTAGCGGGTATTAGCGGAATAAACGCCGCTACGCGGCCGGTCATAAAGAGCGCGCAACGCTCTGTAACGAAAACCCAACAAATAGAGGGCACTACCGTCAGTGTAATAAACGATTTCGTAGTCCGACAGGGAGAATTGTGTGTTCCATTTCGATCCTGGAGTGTGTTGACTCGGTAAATGAAGGAAGAGAGCTGGATAAGCCTTTACGGCGGTGCATATGTAACGCGATGGATGGCCGAGCGAGCGTTAAATTCCTAGTTAATCGGGGAATCCCCCGATCTCCCCCGACTGCGTTCTGAATATGACATAACGCCGGTTGAAACGTAAGTAATGGATATACGAGGTACGGTTAGGGAGAGAGGGGATCGGGAATTTTGGGATGATATGTGGGCTTTATCGTGCGCTCTCGGTGGTATGAGCTAATATTGTATAATTTAGGAGAGTATTATTAGCTGGTTGAGCACTTCGAATGGGGGATTTTGTCACTGTGTCGTGTCTGGAATGAAATTTGCATGAAATGCGAAAAAGATTAGTGTCGGTTTTCTTTATAATGTACTTCAGGAACATTTAAAATGGACGACTTACTACGAAATTGTGGGTAAGGCTGTTGTTCCTTTTGGCTTACGCTCATATAATGGTTTGCTTGAATTTATCTCAACAAGATAAAATATATTACTGAATAATAACAAGGGGGGAGATGGAGGCACTACTTCACTATTTGAAACGGAGTGCTTGGTCTTCTTATTCGAGTCAGAATGAATATAAAAGGGACAAAACGAGATAATGCGAAGAAGCACGACAGCTTTATGAACGTCCAATGGAGGGTATGCCCTTTGGTACCTCTTGACTCAAAAACTGTCAAGACAGAGACAACTCAACAAGCAACCAACCTTTCACCAAAGAGCTTCTACTCGCAGCTCCGGGACTTCAAAATGCTTTGAACGGGTTGAGGGAATGACTGAGCACCTGACGACTTAATATTAACCCCAGTAGAAGAGTAACCATTCGAGGAAATTCAGTAGTCGTCAGCAGAAAGCGACTGCCACGGCAAAGCCAACTTGTATACCTTGGATTAAGTCTGAATGTAAAATTAACCTCCGAAAAATATAGTCAAAAGGCTACCAATAAAACCAGTGTCGTTATTAGGGCGCTAAACCCGCTACTGTGCCCTTGACTGCATATCAATAACAAACTACTCCGATACAAAACCACTATGACATCAATGATGTCATACGGAGGTCACAGGCGAAGTGGGCACCAACGACTTTAGGAGAATTTCATGAACTTCAGTAACATTTTTCCATAACTGTCCAGGCAAAAGTTTTCTCCTCGAACAGTATATATTTCTTCTGCTGTTGGCTGCATCCATTGTGGTAATCGTCTCAGGTAGCTTCTTTTCGAGTTCACATTGAATGATTTTTGAAGGTTTTTCGGAAATGTCTTCTTGTGCTTTACATTTACATGCACTGCATATAATTTTCCTGTTTAATTTACTTTCATCCGGTTCCTGATTGTCTACAAGGTGACTTCTGGTTACAAGGTTTTCAATACCAAGTGTAAAGATTTTTAAAGTATACTCAGCAGATCAAAGTGTTCCAAAGCAAGTTGGTAAGGAGATTAGGAAAAGCTCCTGTAGTACATTCATAATTACAACATTCAAAGTTATTTCTAATGAGCTGTGAACGAGGTGTTGGTGCTGGACGCCCGAAAAGAAAGCATTGATTGGTCCATAACATCTGGGTGATCCTGAATCAAAACGGCAGAACATGGAATGAAGCCACAAAGGGTCACCTCCCCCTCGAAAGTTTCCTGCAAAAACATCTACGGGGAAGATTATGGGCACAGTTTTTTGGGATGCCAGAGGCATTATCTTTATAGATTTTTGCGTTTATAAAAGTAGAGCTTTTTGGTTTTATTCACATTCAATACTAATCTATTGTTGGCGCACCACATTTCCATTTGTTTAATTGCATCTTTCTGTGGAGTACTTCAGCTGTGTCTGCTGGTACAAGAACAGAAGTATCATCAGCGAAAAGCACTGTATATCCTGTGGATAGAAAATCTGGTAAGTCATTGATTAAAATCGAAAATGAAAGAGGTCGCAGGACTGATCCTTGTGGTACACCAAGATCTAACGATCTCTCTTCACTGGAAGTTGTGTTATTTAATTTAACACTAATTTTTCGGGAGCTTAGGTATGAATGTAACTATTGTAAAGCAACTCCTCTAAATCCCAGCAGTTCCAGCTTTTGACATATGTAGTATGTTCTTATCCATCGAGTCAAAGGCCTTACACAAATCAAAATATAGTCCAACGACGTACTTGCTGTCGTCAATATTCTTCAGGTGTGTATGTAATGTTTTGATATTGTGTGAACCGTGTAGATTAAAGATGAACCCTGACGGAAATGGAATTATCCAGTAGCAACAATGAATATATGAACAATAATGATGTTGGCGTTTCCCAAGCTGGTCCTAGCAGGATAAATGGTTATCTGATGTATACTGCTTGCATGTTTTTGAATATCTCCCAAAAAATAGATTAATACTGAAGACGACAGTCCTATGGTTAAAGGGAAGAAAAGGATACAACATCAAGAATGCTGGAAACAAAATGTTGTGAATTAGGCGAACAACATACAAACCATAAGGGAAAAAAGTCTCTGAAAGAAAAACAGGACAGCCATGGAACTGTCGTATGGAGTGTTTTGGACAAGCTCACTACAGTAGAAAAAACAATGAAAATCGTCGTTTCCTGTCACCTGAACTAAACGTCACCACCATGTACAGACTTTATTTGGAAAAATTTGAGCTAGTACAGCATCGCATAATGGGAAAAAAATACTTCAAACCCTACGTTAGCTACGATTTTTATTGTAGAATTTTTGTAGAAAACTTTAATTTCAGCTTTGGACACCCAAGGTCTGACACATGTCAGAAAGAGATATGAAAGAAAAAGAGAAACTGGCACTTTCTGATCCTACTACATGTCCCAGCCGGAGATGTGTTTTTATAAAAGTCAACTATGGGTCTTTCCATTTTGCATTCATCAGATTAGTATTTTGAAAAGTTTCTTTTACGTGTATGATGAAGTTATTGAGCGCAAAGGTCCACTGACAACTGCGCTGCTCAGAATAAAAATAGCGTTTTAATCCATTTTTGGCAAACGTTGACACTACAAAAACGCTTTGTAAACATTAGACACCACTACCCTGACCCCGGACATAGTTTTTTACCATCCGATCGCAGTTTTGCTCTGATCGAAAAACAGAAAAGGAAGCAGCAAAGGTTGATATTGCCCGAAGAGTGGATGCAAATTCTAAAAAATACATCCAGGAAGTTTGAAGTTCTTCAAGTAACACAGGACATGATACTTGACTATAAAGTTACTTAGGACCCCAACCATAACAAATGAACAGAAGGAAAAGTTTACCATTTCGAAGTATCGAATAATCGTTCGAGTTCAATTCAGCCAGTGCCAATAGAGTAAAATGTTGTGAGATCCATGATGCTCTATTCTAGCAAAAATTCGAGACAAAGATCATTCCACATGATCTTTAAGTTGACAGAAAGCGTTTGAGTTTTTCTCATTTTTCGAGGTGAAGTAGCCACTTTTGTCAATAAGAGACAGACAAGATTGAATAACCTGATATCGCTACTTCTTCCAAATAAAATGAGATACACTTGAAAACATCTGTTACATATATAATTCTACCTAAAAAAGTTTTGATTTCCGGAAAACGTTCGCACTTCTAAATCGTACAAAATAAAATTTTAAACTCGAAAAACTTCCCCGGAGCGAACACCCACGTATCTAGAGTAAGGGCGTTATTATACGCGACAGCTTCGTAGAATATTCTTTTGAAAAATATATATTTTATAAATATACGAAAACCTACAACGCACCGTGGAGAGAAAATACGAAGTTTTCCGTTTTCCTTCTCTTTTATAAAAGTTTAAAGACGTCTTCCCTTCTGTGTTAAAGCGTTAAAATTACTTATTTTCCCAATTTGTATCCTCTTTTGCAATTTGAAATTTCCCTTTACCGCATCAACTGCGACGTAGAGGAAACCGCTAGAGGGTGACAAAATAAAACGATAACCGTTCTTTTCGTTACATTTGGCCGGAAAATCGCCTCCACGCTTTTCCACCGCTAGCGTTCTGTCGCAAGAAAAATCCCGTAGAACGGAAAAAAAACGAGGAAGAAAAAAAGTAGGCAACAGAGACAAGCAGTTCTAAACAAATAAGCCACATTTCGCTAAGAGAATAGCTGTCTCTTTTACCCTATTTTCTTACTCTCTTTCTCTCTCTCTCTACCCTTGCGTATTTTCGTCTATATGGTATAGCTCAAAATTCTTCCATCGTAGCATGAATTGAATCTAAGAACATTCACTAATGTGAAACGCGAACATTCACTAGTGTAAAACAAGAGGGCGCCCTTGTTTGGCATGCACTCTACGGCTTAAAAAGAGAACATTTTCACGAATAAGAAGCAAAAAAAAAACTAGCGAGTAATGAGAACGTCGGAGAAATACTCGTGTCGTATTACGCACAGTTGTTCGTCAGAACTCTTAATATCGATCTCGACGAGGGAGGCGAGGCAAGCCTCGCAAAAAAAAAAAAAATCGGCGTCACTAGTCGGGACACCGTCACGGCCTGCTCCGAATGATGTAAAAGATCGATGTTCTTTGTACATATTCGCAATGGCATGGTGGTGGTGGTCGATGATTGTCAATTGTTCGGGTAAATAGGGAAAGGTTCGAAGGGTTATCGAAAGGAATTGATTCCATTGACCTCTTCCCTTTTTCAAAAAAAAAAAAGAAAAAGGTAACGAAAGAATATGCGCAAGTGGGTGAGTGGGGTGGTGGCGGAGTGTTTTGCGAATCCCATCACTCTCTAGCTTTATTAATAAAACTGCTTTATATGTGACGCCCTTAAATAGTGCCGCTTTTACTTTGGCAGTAATGAAATCTGGTCCTAAACCTCTAAACCTTTTGTCGTTCCTCAGAATCATCGTTTATATCGAGGACTTGTAATACGCAATGGCTCTGAAAACGGTGAACTACAAAGTCCGAAGGTCAAACATAACGCTAGCACTACAACGTTTCTATTGACCACCGTTGACCATCAGCAATTTAGATTATAGACATGTTTAGGGGTCTCCTCCCAAATATCCAAAATATTTGAAACTCAGAAATATTATTTAACGGAAACTATTTGTTATTACTTTACCATTTTTGGTTCTCAAAAAACATCGTCAAAAAGCTCTCTTCAAAAACAAACTTTTGTTACAGGATAGGATTAACCATTATGATTTGGCATGAGTTCTTCAGAGACCAAGGAAATTGGAGCAAGCAATTAATTTATGACTTCTAAATTACATATAATCAAACATTTCAAAGACTTTCCGAGGTGTTGAAGCGGTTTCAGCATTTGGCTCCCTTCCAAAACCTTTGAAGTGTGTTATTATGCATAATTTTGAAATCCTACCTGGTCTTGTACCTTGGATCGCATCCTTCTGTACCTTGGATCATACAGAAAGGCATACCAATACAATTTGCAAAATTTATTTGTTTAAAACTTCTGAACAAATTTACACAGAAACAGTAATTTTGTCATATAAACAACTGCTCCCTATTTTACATTATAGTTTGAAAAATCTACCTTAAACCACACTTTTTCTACAACTCGAGTTGAACCACTGCACTTTGATGGTTTAGGCAATTTGAGTAAAATGTCTGACTCATTTACATCAAATAATAATAATAATAATAATAATTCATGCCTTAGCATCCCCCAACAGCTTGCGCCAATTACAGGGGGCATCGGCTGGCCATGAGTTATTATTACGCCTGCGGCTGTAGACCGACTTAAGATGTGACCTTTCCGCATTTGCCGTGGAATTTGGAAAACTACAGAAAACCAAACTCAGAAAGGAAGCACCGGGGTTCGGTACTGCCGGACTACGAGGCAAGTGTGCTAGCCACTAGACCACTAGCCCGACGATGATTTGCGATAATTCTATGACAAATTTGTTATTCAAGCTAATACGTTTGAAAAACTGTATTTGGAATCCCCACCCATCACAGTTTTGAGAAATAATTTTCCCAACACAGTGCTCAGTTGGCCCTCGTTTCTTCTCAAACTTGACAAGAACGTAATCGCCATTATTGAAACTGAATCTTTCAAATTCAAGCTAATCCTGAGCATCGGCTAATTCAGCGTTAATTGATGCAAAAAAGTCATCATCGTTATCAGAATCATCAACATCAGACATATCAATTTGTCACTTTCAAAAACTAAACTTTTCCTAGCTTTATCTTGAGATTTACTTTTACTTGCAGGTGGCTTAGTAGTCTTTGATTTTGGCCTTCTCTTTTCTTAGACTTTTCTAACCTTATAGCTTCTGTTTCAGGTGTTTCTATCTTGCTTCTTCCAGGTTTTCTACCTCGCCTGGTGCTGCCTTCGGGTATGGCTGAACTTCAGGAGATCTAAGATCATTAGATCTATTTTCATTCTGATTTAGCGTTGCAGCTGAAGTAGACGGCTCATCTTTTCTTCGATGAGCATTAATCATAATAGGCGTAGTAGGTGGCCGTTGGACACTAGATAATAGCTGGATTTAAACTTGTACTGACTGAATTCTTCTCACCTGACGTCACACTTCCTACCTGCTTTGTACGCTTGGGGGCAACAATTTTGTGGGGATTCTGTACTGTTGTTAGCCCGGTTTCGTCTTGATTCCAGATGCGATGAGGAGGAAAAGGTCCTAATCTCAACTGTGCATCTTCGAGATTTTTGAAGAATGTTTCAACATTGGTAGGATTGAAAGCAGTTGCCCGTGACAAACTTGTCTTTTCTGGCTTTCTAATGGTTATCTTCGCAGTATGCCTTGTCATAAATAGTCTCAACCATTCTTCTCCAACTGTTTTTTCTTCATCCCACTTGACAGGTCGATTCTTATTATTTATAAACTCCTTTCTTTGTCAATGCATAGTTCATCTTAGTTACTTTATTGATATACTCTACCAAACAGAGCTCTTCTGCTTCTGAAACTACCTTTCTAGTGTCATACCGAACATCATATTTGAACTCCTCTTTCCCAGAATTTGTAAAACCCTTCAAAGGCCGAACTAATGTTGTAAATTTAATGTTAAACACTTTACATGATTCCCTAATAGAAATTTTATTATCTCTTTCAGCGCACACAGCTTTAATTGCTTTTTGTATTGCTTCCGGATCAATATGTTCACGTTTTCTGCCCTTCTTGCTCCGTGGCATTGTATTATAATCTGAAAAAGACCAACATAATTAACATCATGTACATCCTTGGATCAGTGATCCATGGTACAAGATGTACCTATTGATGATGCATGGTACAAGACGTGACAGTTTACAATTTAAAGACGCGCCTAGGTTGTTAGATTATGTTCAGAGTTACATACAGCATGTAGTTTTACTCACCAAATTATACTGCACAAGCTGAAACTTTACTTTTTAAACTGCAAAAACAATCTTGCAAGAAGCTGCCCACTAATGAATATTGCACGAGATAGTTCAACAGTTTGCCACAAGCTAGCAGCATATGTCAGATTATGGGTTAGTGATCCAAGGTACACTATGTCCAAGGTACAACACTCTCTATAAAATACAACATAACAACAGTTGAACTAAAAATAAGTCCACAGTCCAGTATTGATCTATAATGTCAAAAGTCTTGGAAAGATTACAAAATTAACCTGAAACGACGATTTTTTTTGTCAAGTTCCTCATATAGATAATTTCGGATACGTAAGGGAAATTGGTTTTCCCGCACTAGTGCGGGAAGTGAAAATCGCATTATTTCTAAGGTTATTACCTATAATGTTTTAAATTCGGGGGAGGTTGGCAGAATAAATGTTCAGTTGTAATTTGATGAACAGTAACGTTCGTTTTGCAGATAGGAAAATTGCAGAAATTCTGTGTTATAGTCGACGATTTGGTCATTGTTTTTACGTTAGTAAGTTTAGCAAAAATAACTTCCTGACGCTAACGAAGTTGTTAATGAAATAGAGGATAAAAACGAATATGAAAGACAAGAAGTTGACGAAAGAGAAAGATGTTTCTACACAATATTTCGTCCAGTATTAAGCATAAGTTTATTAAAATGAAACCGTGATCTCTTTAAAAATCCTAAAAATATAACCTCTTATTTATATAATTCTCTTTGAATGTCGTTTTTTAGTAAAAACATCAAAATTCAAACACCCTTTTTTTCTCCAATCACCCACAACTCGGTATTCGTGCTACACGGTAAAAAGCAACTGCTTAAATTTTCTCGGCAAAATACACACAGGGAAAAAAAAACGATTACCACTTAATCCTTTTCGGCGGCGCCAAAATCATTAAAGCGATGCCGCCGAGAACGTCCCTTTACGTGGCCGTATAAAAGATGGAAATTCCGACCGTCGCGGGGAAATTCTATTCCGGCTTTGATTATTTTTCCTACGCCCTGA
Organism: Holotrichia oblita; assembly: GCA_023690525.1. NCBI lineage: Eukaryota > Metazoa > Arthropoda > Insecta > Coleoptera > Scarabaeidae > Holotrichia > Holotrichia oblita. The sequence continues at coordinate 102,153,378 of CM043020.1, forward strand.
GCTGTACAACGTAAACGTAAGGGTTGGAACGCACGCAACGCCAGGGCGGCATCCCAAACGAAGACTACCCTCCCGAGTTTAAAAGTTCTGTTTGAGTTGTTCACGTTGTATTTCGCTGTACAAATATCCAGACGAAAGTTTAAACATTTCCAACTCGGTTGAACAACTTTCCTCTGGATAGTCCGTCCCCCTTTTCGGTCGCCTTAACCCTGAAAACGAAATAATTCCGAGCTCCTGATTAAATATAAAAAAAAATTAAATAAAATATTTTCTCTACTATTTTCGTAGTATAACTCGATTTTAAGAAAGAATTCCGAAACAAATAAAATAAAGGGTATAAAGTGACAATAGACGTAGGTATAGACAAAGACCACCCACGTGAAATCGGAAATCTCGATCAGTAGAAAGAAAATAAGGGTAGAGAACGTCATTGAATCTCTTAGATACGTGTTTATTAAGAAAACATTAAGATGTCAAGCTTGTACGACGACAAAAGGAAGTGATCAATGGCGTAGTATTGAATGACGTGCTGTTTAGATAAGGATCGCCACTTGCGTTAAGTGAACGGAAACAAATGGATTTCCTGCTTGAATGGTTCTGATGCAATTAATATCATATTGTTAAGGAGAGTAATATGTATACAGAACCGGCTTCAGTGCAAGGTTTCTTATTCAATCAGGGAAAATAGGACAATCATAGCAATTTTCTTGACAGTTCTTATTAAAGATTACACTGTATTTATTTAATGGAACACAATAAACTAAACTAAATCAAGAACATAACATAATAATGCATCGTTTCTCATCGTTAGCCGTAACATCAGGCTCCTCAACTCCAACCAAATCATTATTAACATTATCCACTGCGAATTTAGGTGCCAACTCTTCCCAAAACGTATAAGTAGCAGTTTTTTAATCTAGGATTTGTCTCCGTTGACTTGCCTTTCATACACAAAAGATTTTGCTGAGAAAAACGAAATTTTCATGGATTTTTTGCATATCCCTCTTGACATTTCAACATTTGGAATAAGAAAATCTCACCAAACTTTCGCTTTTCAGGGATACATGGTTAACTCGTGAATAGTTTGTAGTTATTTTCATCCCAAAATCAATTCTTGCGTCAACTAAATTTTGGAAGGGTCTGGAAGTGAAGAACTTTATGCAAAATTCGATAAAGGATTGTTGATTGCGTGAAGTTATCCACACTTTTCCAGCCACCCTTCTATCGTAACGAAAGTTCGAATGAAGTAGTAATTCCAATATAACATAAATATACGATCGTGGTTTTCTTATGAATTTTACAATAAATGTTCTACAATCCACAATATATTAACTGAATCCTCTCTGGTGGAAGCTATTTTATATATCTAACAACGAAATTTAATTGGCTCGTCGTTTGTGGCCTTCAGAATAAAGAAAAATCGAAAAACCGCGGATGGGATAATTAAAACGTCGTGATTCTCTTATTTATTAGAGTGCCTCGACACCGACCATAGGTCATATTTTGGCATGATGGTCTCGTACCATACCAACCATTAAATTCATTTGGCTGGCCGGTTTTTATTACTTTTGAAGGTCGTAAACGGCCAGCCAAATGAATTCGATGGTTGGTATGGTACGAGACCGTTATGCCAAAATATGACCTATGGTCGGTGTCGAGGCACTCGAATTAATAAGAGCATCACGACGTTTTAATTATCCCATCCACGGTTTTTCGATTTTTATTACTTTTGAAGGTCGTAAACGGCCAGCCAAATGAATTTGATGGTTGGTATGGCACGAGACCATCATGCCAAAATATGATCTATGATCGGTGTCGAGGCACTCGAATTAAGAAGCGCATCACTACGTTTTAATTATCCCATCCGCGGTTTTTCGGTTTTTATTACTTTTGAAGGTCGTAAACGACAAGCCAAATGAATTTGATGGTTCGTATGGTATGAGACCATCATACCAACATATGACCTATGGTCGGTGTCGAGGCACACGTATTAATAAGAGCATCAAGACGTTTTAATTATCCCATCCACGGTTTTTCGATTTTTATTACTTTTGAAGGTCGTAAACGGCCAGCCAAATGAATTTGATGGTTGGTATAGTATGAGACCATCATGCCAAAATATGACCTATGGTCGGTGTCGAGGCACTCGAATTAAGAAGAGCATCACGACGTTTTAATTATCCCATCCACGGTTTTTCGATTTTTATTCCTTTTGAAGGTCGTAAACGGCCAGCCAAATTAATTCGATGGTTGGTATGGTACGAGACCGTTATGCCAAAATATGACCTATGATCGGTGTCGAGGCACTCGGATTAATAAGAGCATCACGACGTTTTAATTACCCCATCCACGGTTTTTCGATTTTTATTGCTTTTGAAGGTCGTAAACGGCCAGCCAAATGAATTTGATGGTTGGTATGGTACGAGACCATCATGCCAAAATATGACCTATGGTCGGTGTCGAGGCGCTGGAATTAATAAAAGCATCACGACGTTTTAATTATCCCATCCACGGTTTTTCGATTTTTATTACTTTTGAAGGTCGTAAACGGTCAGCCAAATGAATTTGATGGTTGGTATAGTATGAGACCATCATGCCAAAATATGACCTATGGTCGGTGTCGAGGCACTCGAATTAAGAAGAGCATCACTACGTTTTAATTATCCCATCCACGGTTTTTCGATTTTTATTTCTTTTGAAGGTCGTAAACGGCCAGCCAAATTAATTCGATGGTTGGTATGGTACGAGACCGTTATGCCAAAATATGACCTATGGTCGGTGTCGAGGCACTCGAATTAATAAGAGCATCACGACGTTTTAATTATCCCATCCACGGTTTTTCGATTTTTATTACTTTTGAAGGTCGTAAACGGCCAGCCAAATGAATTTGATGGTTGGTATGGTATGAGACCATCATGCCAAAATATGACCTATGGTGGGCGTCGAGGCACACGAATTAATAAGAGCATCACGACGATTTAATTATCCCATACACGGTTTTTCGATTTTTATTGCTTTTGAAGGTCGTAAACGGCCAGCCAAATGAATTCGATGGTTGGTATGGTATGAGACCATCATGCCAAAATATGACCTATGGTGGGCGTCGAGGCACACGAATTAATAAGAGCATCACGACGATTTAATTATCCCATCCACGGTTTTTCGATTTTTATTACTTTTGAAGGTCGTAAACGGCCAGCCAAATGAATTCGATGGTTGGTATGGTATGAGACCATCATGCCAAAATATGACCTATGGTGGGCGCCGAGGCGCACGAATTAATAAGAGCATCACGACGATTTAATTATCCCATACACGGTTTTTCGATTTTTATTGCTTTTGAAGGTCGTAAACGGCCAGCCAAATGAATTTGATGGTTGGTATGGTATATCGACCATCATGCCAAAATATGACCTATGGTGGGCGTCGAGGCACACGAATTAATAAGAGCATCACGACGATTTAATTATCCCATCCACGGTTTTTCGATTTTTATTGCTTTTGAAGGTCGTAAACGGCCAGCCAAATGAATTTGATGGTTGATATGGTACGACACCATAATGCGAAAATATGACCTATAGTCGGTGTCGCGGCACTCGAATTAAGAAGAGCATCACGACGTTTTAATTATCCCATCCACGGTTTTTCGATTTTTATTACTTTTGAAGGTCGTAAACGGCCAGCCAAATTAATTCAATGGTTGGTATGGTACCAGACCATAATCCCAAAATATGACCTATGGTCGGTGTCGAGGCACTCGAATTAAGAAGAGCATCACGACGTTTTAATTATCCCATCCACGGTTTTTCGATTTTTATTAGTTTTGAAGGTCGTAAACGGCCAGTCAAATGAATTCGATGATTGGTATGGTACGAGACCATCATGCCAAAATATGACCTATGGTCGGTGTCGATGCGCTGGAATTAATAAAAGCATCACGACGTTTTAATTATCCCATCCGCGGTTTTTCGAATTTTCGTTATTCTGAAGGCCACAAACGACGAGCCAATTAAATTTCGTTGTTATATAACATAGCTTCCACCACAGAGAATTCGGTTAATGTATTGTAGATTGTAGAACATTTATTGTAAAATTCATAAGAAAACCACGGTCGTATATGTTATATTGGAATTACTACTTCATTCGAACTTTCGTTACGATAGGAGTGTGGCTGGAAAAGTGTGGATAACTTCACGCAACCAAGATTGTTCAGTTCTTCACTGGATCTCTTGGTGCAGAAATAAAACACTGAACACTCCAACCCACTAAACACCAAAAACTTGTTAACGACTATTTATCGAGAACAATGCCATATAAAGATGGTTTTTTTGAACGCCCAAAACACCATTCTACAAGCGTTTCGTCCTCATTTCATGGTAGATACCTTTGCCAGTAGTAGAAAAACTTCTGGAAAAGCATCCGCCTTTCCTTTTTATTTTGACCAACTTTCATCAATGTTTCAAGTTCTGGAAATAGTCGGTTTATAGTTGGAATCAAATTAAGATTCTATTTTCATGCGTGGCCAAATTTTTTGACTATCAAATGAAAAATTTTCTGCCTGCAATTCTTCACTTTGTGGTAGCGTAAAAAAAAACTCTGAACTTTTAATAATTGTTGATATTTAGTCAAAAGCTTACGAAAACAACTCATCGTTACGCATAAGTTTTCATACATCTTTGAGCAATAATGGTAAATACAGACTCGCAGTTGTTTTTGTTCTGCAGTTGTGGGGCTCTACACAATTGAGTATTTCTATAAAGTTTTTTATCTCACTTTTACAACACCCACGCGATCACCTCCTCGTCTTTCTTTGGGGAGGAGGGGTGGTTTTCTATCTTAAACCTTCGTATTTAATTCAATCTTCTATCCCTTGCGGTTTATCATATTAGGTCCTTTGACAGATGTGCCATTCCAACAAGTAAGAATAAAGGTGTCCTGTTTGATCTGCAGGTGGATTTCAGCGATTTTGTTGCCAGTCTCACGATCTCGTGACAAGAGCTATTTATCTCACAATTTTATTTAAAAAAATATAATAAAAATATTATGAAAATTTAAAAATATGATTTAAACCTAGTTCAGACTGTGATTTTTTATCATTTTCTACATTGGCGACATCAAATATCTGCTGCCATCTATGGTTAACACAAAGAAAGTTAGAAGCTTTCTGATTCTTGTCCTTACGTAGACTATACGGTAAGTTTAGCTAGTCCAAAAATGCAGTCGAGGAAATATTCATCTTCCTGGAAAGAGTAATTTCAATGTTCTTTCAAGAAATAGGTATTTCCCCGAATGGTAGGGAAAGTATAAAAGCTGAGCGTTCGCAATTCCGTCTATCGGTGTACTGACGTCTAATGTCAATAAAAATATTGAAGTAGGTAAACAAAGTCACTTCTACTGCAGTCACTCGACGTGGACACGCTGTATAAGCTGTATTTTGACAGCTAAAACCTGTGTAAAATCACAAAATTGTCATAATTATGACAGTTTGACAGGTTCTAGCTGTCAAAATACAGCTTATACAGCGTGTCCACGTCGAGTGACTGCAGTAGAAGTGACTTTGTTTACCTACTTGCTGATGTCTGAGCGTGGTAAAGCTCTAGAGCTTTTTAAACGTACACAAAGCCTTGGACATTTACAGGAATACAAAGCTCTTAAAAACTTTACTAGCCGCGCTGTAAATGATGAAATAAGATCGTATTTGGAATTTGTTAAGCATAAGTACAGGTACAATCGAGGAAATCTCTGGAAAGCGCTAAATGTTTGTGGTGTACTAAATAAACAACAAAATTCACTTCTCAGATTCTATAGTTCTAATAAATTTAAAGATGCTTCCTCCTTCCAATTTCAGTTCGTTTCAGAGATGCAGGTGGAAAATATTATTATTTCGCTGAAGACTCGAGCCACAGGCGTAGATTAAGTGTCTGTACAAACCTCATATAACAAAATATAGATGTTTGCTTACTGGAGTGTCACTCCACTTCCTAAAATAGCTAAACCTTCTTCTTTCTCTGATCTTAGACCTATAAGTATCCTACCTTGTTTATCTAAGGTACTTGTGAAAATGATGAACGACCAACTAATAGCATACGTTCGTAAACATGATATTTTACCGTGTCCTCAGTCTGGATTTCGAGAAGGATACAGTACAGCTACGGCCTTGTCTTACTTACGATTTCTCACGATTTTTTTCCGACAACGCTAACGAATTCAGTTTGACACGATCTGGCATCACTAGTGGGTTTAATCAGCTACAGTAACGGTAATACTAAGAAGTAACGGTAGTGGTAGCCGTGTGACCGGAATCGTTCTGTGATGTAGGGCTGAGCACCTACAAAACAGAACTTAAAGACAAAGAAGAGAGCCTCAGAGCATCCCTTTGAGAGAATCTTCCTGCTCTGAGACACTCCAAGATTTTCCTTGGAAGCTACAACAAGCACACAAAAACTTTGCTAGAACTAAGCAGAAATAGACAGGTTTTCTTCCAGGGCATTGTCACCTTGGTGAACACATGACAAGGATAGGTCTAAAGCAGAATAGCGACTACATGTTCTGCGAGGTTGAGGATGAAAATCCGGAACACTTGACATCTTGGAAACCCGAGTCAACTATCTCGGCAAAGACGTCATAGACGAAGAAGAAACACCTTCTCTAAAAGCTGATGCAGTTTATTAAAGCTCTTAGACTCGATGGGGAGCAATAGGTCAAAGGAGTTTAGCTTTAGACTAACCTAAATATTATATCTCTATCTTACGAATATATGATCAATAAAGATAAAATCCAATTCAAAATTTTACTTTTAATTTCAGAATCCGCTTCGCTAAAAGATGTAATACTCAATATAGAACCTCAAGTCGTTCAACGCGGCGGAAATTCAACATTAAGCTGTTCGTACGACTTAGAAGACGCTCAATTATACACGGTGAAATGGTACAGAGGCAACAGGGAGTTCTACAGGTACACGCCGAGCGAGCATCCTAGCACGAAAATACTACCGTTTAAAGACAATATTCCCATTTACGTTGACGTAAGTTAATTTCGTTTAAATTAGATATTATTCAACGGGAAAACTAACTGTAAAACGTTTCTATTCCATTTCAGCTTCACGAATCGAACGAGCACAGAGTCGTTTTAATGAACGTCGAATTCCATCTTTCTGGCAATTTCAGTTGCGAAGTCACCACGGAAGGTCCATTTTTAACAATAGCAGCCAATAATCATATGATAGTCGTAGGTAAGAGATATTGGATAACTTAAGTTCTATTTGATTTACCTATAGTTTTGTTTATCTTTCTTCTTTAAAGTTAAGCCGGAAAGTTCGCCGGTATTGGTCACGGAGCAGAGTTTTTACGATCCGGGAGATATATTGAAGGCGAATTGCTCTACGGCACCATCGAGGCCAGCAGCTACTATAAATTTTATACTGAATAACGTTGTGGTAAGTGCCCATTGTAGAAATAGGATGAATAAATAAAAGCGATCGATTTCGTTCGTACGATTACGATCAAAACTATTGCCTCTATTCCTACTGACTGCGCCACAAATTTTACATCATGATATATTGAGAGTAATTTTCGAAGATATTTTTTTAATAAACTAACGTTAGCTAAAGAAACGATGGAAAAGGAATAACCGAACAAACAGACCCTTTTAAATTAGAACATCCATTCTTCCCAATACGTTGATAAGAGAAGGAAAATGCGTTGAGATGAAAACGAAGGCGGGGAAAAATGTAAAGAGCTATTAAAAATTAAATTCGTCGAGAATATGAAAAGAGAGATTTTTTTATTATTATTTTCGTCTGGCATTTTATTTTTAAGATATAAAAAATTATAAAACTACAAGATATACAACGAGCCTGTTTTAAATTAGCTGTTCGTGAACTGGACGATTTAATATTTATGAAAACGCATATTTAAACCATCCGTTGTCGGAATAAAAATTCACGGAGCTGTAAACACGGCCAAAAGGTTTGATAAAAGTTATATAGCGGGGTATTACAGTGTTAATCTAACTGGATGTCTAGGTAGCAACGGACGGAGGCCATTAAAATAGTGCTGGGGCTCTTAACGTATTACCGCATTGACCGTGCGGTGTTCGTAGTTATAAATTTTATCAACCGTATTACGCTAGAATACTATCACAATCGTAAACTTACTTTTAAAATATGTCGTTGCTGTGTAATCTTTCTCATAAAATACCTTTCGCGGATTTAGATCTGGCATTAAATACATATAGGACACCTGATAAGTCAATAAATGTATATTATAGATAATACGAGGATGGCCTAACAAGTTTCCGACCTAACAAAGACTAAACTAACTAATTTGACAGCTGTCAAAAATATTTTAATACAATTTTGAAAACAGAGAATAAATTTTTGTTTTGCTGGTGATACCTTTAAAAAATGCACTTTTACAATTATATTTATTAAGTCAGGAAGACACTTTTTTATAATTTGACAGCTGTCAGAAATATTTTAATACAATTTTGAAAATCAGAGAATAAATTTTTGATTTGCTGGTGATACCTTTAAAAGATGCACTTTTACAGTTATATTTATTAAGTGAGGAAGACACTTGCTTTTATAATGTGACAGCTGTCAGAAATATTTTAATACAATTTTGAAAATCAGAGAATAAATTTTTGATTTGCTGGTGATACCTTTAAAAGATGCACTTTTATAATTATATTTATTAAATCAGAAAAACACTTACCTTTATAATTTGACAGCTGTCAGAAATATTTTGATACGATTTTCAAAATCAGAGAATATGTTTTTGGTTTGCTGGTGATACGTTTAAAAGATGCACTTTTACGATAATAATTATTAAATCAGAGGAACGTTATTGTTTTTATAATTTGACAGCTCTCAGAAATATTTTAACATTTAAGCTTTCGAAACTAAAGGCAATAACGGTTTTTTGCTGGTAATGAAGAGTATATTTTTACAATTATATGTATTAAATCAGGAAGACACTTACTTTTATAATTTGACAGCTGTCAAAAATATTTTAATAGTTAAACTTTCGGAGTCAGAGAATATATTTTTGTTTTGCTGGTGATACGTTTAAAAGGTGAATTTTTACGATAATAATTATTAAATCAGAGAAAAGTTATTGCTTTTACAATTTGACAGCTGTCAGAAATATTTTACTATTTAAACTTTCGAAACCAAAGGCAATAACGGTTTCTTGCTGGTAATGAAGATTATATTTCTAAAATTATATTTATTAAATCAGGAAGACACTTACTTTTATAATTTGACAGCTGTCATAAATATTTTAATAGTTAAACTTTCGAAATCAAAGGAAATAACGGTTTTCTGCTGGTAATAAAGAATACATTTTTACAATTATATTTATTAAATCAGAACGACACTTACTTTTATAATTTGACAGCTGTCATAAATATTTTGATACAATTTTCAAAATCACAGAATATATTTTTGTTTTGCTGGTGATACTTTTAAAAGATGCATTTTTACGATAATAATTAAATCAGAGAGATGTTACTGTTTTTATAATTTGGCAGCTGTCATAAATATTTTGATACAATTTTCAAAATCACAGAATATATTTTTGTTTTGCGGGTGATACTTTTAGAAGATGCATTTTTACGATAATAATTAAATCAGAGAGATGTTACTGTTTTTATAATTTGACAGCTGTCATAAATATTTTAATAGTTAAACTTTCGAAATCAAAGGAAATAACGGTTTCTTGCTGGTAACGAAGAATATATTTTTACAATTACATTTATTAAATCAGAAAGACACTTACTTTTATAATTTGACAGCTGTCATAAATATTTTGATACAATTTTCAAAATCGCAGAATATATTTTTGTTTTGCGGGTGATACTGTTAGAAGATGCATTTTTACGATAATAATTAAATCAGAGAGATGTTACTGTTTTTATAATTTGACAGCTGTCATAAATATTTTAATAGTTAAACTTTCGAAATCAAAGGAAATAACGGTTTCTTGCTGGTAACGAAGAATATATTTTTACAATTATATTTATTAAATCAGAAAGACACTTACTTTTATAATTTGACAGCTGTCAGAGATATTTTGATACGATTTTCAAAATCACAGAATATATTTTTGTTTTGCGGGTGATACTTTTAGAAGATGCATTTTTACGATAATAATTAAATCAGAGAGATGTTACTGTTTTTATAATTTGGCAGCTGTCATAAATATTTTGATACAATTTTCAAAATCACAGAATATATTTTTGTTTTGCGGGTGATACTTTTAGAAGATGCATTTTTACGATAATAATTAAATCAGAGAGATGTTACTGTTTTTATAATTTGGCAGCTGTCATAAATATTTTAATATTTAAGCTTTCGAAACCAAACGCAATAACGGTTTTTTGCTGGTAACGAAGAATATATTTTTACAATTATATTTATTAAATCAGAAAGACACTTACTTTTATAATTTGACAGCTGTCATAAATATTTTGATACAATTTTCAAAATCACAGAATATATTTTTGTTTTGCGGGTGATACTGTTAGAAGATGCATTTTTACGATAATAATTAAATCAGAGAGATGTTACTGTTTTTATAATTTGACAGCTGTCATAAATATTTTAATAGTTAAACTTTCGAAATCAAAGGAAATAACGGTTTCTTGCTGGTAACGAAGAATATATTTTTACAATTATATTTATTAAATCAGAAAGACACTTACTTTTATAATTTGACAGCTATCATAAATATTTTGATACAATTTTCAAAATCACAGAATATATTTTTGTTTTGCGGGTGATACTTTTAGAAGATGCATTTTTACGATAATAATTAAATCAGAGAGATGTTACTGGTTTTATAATTTGACATCTGTCATAAATATTTTAATAGTTAAACTTTCGAAATCAAAGAAAATAACGGGTTTTTTGTTGGTAATAAATATATCTTTACAATTATATTTATTAAATCAGGAAGACACTTACTTTTATAATTTGACAGCTGTCATAAATAGTTTAATAGTTAAACTTTCGAAATCAATGGAAATAACGGTTTTTGCTGGTAATGAAAAATATATTTTTACAATTATATTTATTAAATCAGAAAGACACTTACTTTTATAATTTGACAGCTGTCAGAAATCTTTTGATACAATTTTCAAAATCAGAGAATATATTTTTGTTTTGCTGGTGATACCTTTAAAAGATGCATTTTTATAATAATTATTATTAAATCAGAGAAATGTTACTGTTTTTTTATAATTAGATAGCTCTCAGAAATATTTTGATAGAATTGTCAAAACCGGCGAAAATAACAATTGACAGCGGTACCTTTGTGACAGCTGTCAGAAAGTCAGTGACTGATTGTTATTGTTTTTGTTTAAGAATCAGAGATGTTTTAACAGTTAATCCAGCTAAAACAACAAGAAAATATGTATTTAAGTTATTGACATTGAACAAGATATTTGATGACACTTAAAGAAAAGGCCAAAATTACACTATTTGTATCTATCTCAGAATTTTACAACAGTTCTTCTGATATGAATCCACTGGGTGTAGTAGAATTCATTGGAGCACCTGATCCCGAATTATAAATAAACTGCTTCCATGAAAAAATCTCCAATACTATTTTATTGAAAACAGCTTTAACAATTTTTAATAATAATTTAAAGCTGAGATTGCTGAAACTTGTAAAAACCGATTTTCCCGAACATGCTTTCTTTTTCGTCCTTTGAAGATGTAGTAGACGCGATGAATAATCGCATCGAATCTGCTATGTCGTTCGTTTTCCCCAACTCAGCTTTCCCGGATATGCAATAAAATATAGATTTAAAGTCTTTTCAGCGTTGAAACATACTGTAAGCTGTATTTCTGTTTGTTATATTGCCATCAAAATATCATTAAGTTCAATTTTGTTCTGCGAGATTATTTCACGTTCCTGTTATACGAGGTAAGCACACTTACTCCGTTTCAGACGGTAGTCTGAAACTCTCCTATACAGGAAAATGAAAGCATTCCTCTTTTAGACTTCCGCGTAAGCGGATTTGTACAGGCAATACTTACAGATCAAAATTTCGACTGTAAAAATTTAATAACGTCTAGGTTTTCATACTTGACTCGCTACTTAGATATGCATGTTAGTTGTGGATATAGCTCTTAAGGATATTTTATCAAATTCTCCATATCGACGTCGAATAGGAAATTGGAAGACGGATTTGCTATTTATTAATTCAATACGTATTGCATTTCTAGATATGAGAATTAAATTAGGTAAAACTTTTTGAGCATCTCAATATGTACGTCTTTATACAACGAACTTTTACAGAAAATAACTGAGACAACACAAACATTACAATAGTGAGACGATAAGAAATTGATCCATTGATATGACAGCTGTCAAAAATAAAATAATGCATATTTTAATTTTTTTGCTCCCAAACTCCCATCAGCGAATGGTAAGTCGATCTAGATTTCAACCCTCTGAAAAAAAGTCACCGTCCTACCAGAGGATTGAAACCCGGCTCCTATCGTCCTGTCACAACGATAGTCAGCCGCTTAACCAGCGCGGTCACCAAACCAATTTACGATGACATTTTGACGTTTTACGTTGACGTTTATTTAAAAAAAATGGGAGCTACAGGATATCCGACCCTCCTCTTTGGAAACTCTCCAGCAAATTATGTTTATTAAAATTTAAAAAAAAACTACAAGCCTGGCGCAACCTTTGTTTATCGATAGATATTGCAGTATTACCTTCCGTTGCATTCGCTCAAACAATGTATCAACACACTGCATTAATGCTTCGCTAATCCTTCACTCGAATATTTGTGCATACAAGTTGGCAAATATCCTGTGTGCATGCCGCATGTACCGTGATATCGAATTCTAACTAAAACTGATCAGACGTGAGCTTTTCGGCTTTACGAATGCATTATCTAGAGACTACAAACACACACAATTCGACAATATTACCAGATTCGGAGGTTTTATTTTGTTATTTTGCAGTCGTTGCAGTGTTTGTTGGTTCCAATCAATATCTACAAACATAACATGCATGTACATAGAGTACGATAATCCTCTAGAGTGTTGAATTGTACTAGTTTGTCGAGATAACGTTTCAGATTAAAAAGTTATAGGAGTATTAATATTGTACAGTGGTTTTCAATTTTGGTGCAACTTACGCCAAACCTAACAAAAAAAAAAAAAAAAAAACTTTACTTACGCTTATAACAGGTTTCATTTTTGCTCGTAAATGTTAGGTAATTTTCATCGGATACAAAATAATAATTCAGTTGTACGACCGTATCTATTTATCGGATGAATTTGTCGTATTCATTTCATTACTGTTCAATAGAGGGCCATTGTATAAATGCATTCTGCGGGTCTCGTTTACGCTAGCCATCGAGCTGTGCTTTGATGAATCATTCTCTCATCGATAAAAAAGCTGTTGAATGTTATGATAATCCATTATTCGCAATTTTAAACGATGGTCTTTAAATTCACGTTTTAATTTTTTTGAACATTTATCGAACTCACACTACTACGCTTGTACAGGAAATGTGCCTGACTTACTACGAGGGTTGTTTAACGGGAGAATGACTTTTCAATGAAAGAGTTGTTTAGGGGTGGAAATATATTTTATTTTTCAACATAGTTCTCTTGCAGTTCCACACACTTTATCCAGCGGCTTTCGAAACCGTTTTTTCTTTAGTTCTGTGTCGAAACGCGTCAGTAAATTAGTATAATATTAGCTAGATATTGTGCTTCCCTTCTCTAAGTAGTCAATAAACCTTGTTGGCTGTTGGAGCCACTGGAAATTGATGTACGAGTGTACATTTGCTCTGCAATTACCAAACGCGGCACCTACCTTGTGGTTAACTTTTTTAAATGTAAATGTTGGCGCACTTTCTCCCGGAGGTCGTTTTTTTACAATAGCACGGACTTTAGCTATCATTTCTTCAGTGATTACAGTTTCTGAAGGTGCAGGACGTTTAGCATCATCCGTAGTCATATGACCATCAGTTTTGAAGACAGCAAACCACTTGTAAATCATTCAATGCGAAGGAGCAGATTCACCATCCTACTTATGTAACTTTTCTTCGGTGTCAAATGTAAACTAACTGACAATTGAGGAAGAATAGGTATGGAGACGACATCACGTGATTAAAACGGGTACAGGTCAGCCATATTGGTACTACACTTACGTCAAACATATAGATTGTAGTGTATGTTTGCATTAATTGTTTATTACAGTTATATGATAAGTAAAATATTAAAAGACATTACGGTTTCTTGTGCTCTACGTAGTTATAACAGTAGAAACAGCGTTGACAAGAAGAATTCGTCTAGAATGACATTTTATAGGTCAGTGTATGAAACAAAAACAATGTGCAGGGCAGTAATTGGAAAATTTCAATTGGTGCCTCTGTATAAGTTTTACATTGTCAAATTATTACATTTATGGGTCTTGGGCCTAACAGGTGTATGATAAGTGGAGGCTTAAAATTATACTTATAATTTTCAGTAGTGCGGACCTGGTGAGGCAGCCATATTGGTGCTACACTTGGCCACGCACAATGTAACTGACAGATCAGCGTGAAATTTTCACAGTAGGTATCTAAAAATAGCTGAAGTTAGCAATACAATCATTATTGCGACAATCGTGCCAACTTTTGAAAAATCACTCCCCCGTCAAACAACCCCAATACCAAGCACTTACCACAAAGCTGACGCGTTTCATCAGTGAAGCTGTCATTATCAAGCTGTGGTAACCATTGAGAGTTTAGCTGTTGAATTTGTTAACTGTTTGGAATTGTGGTTTCTGTATTATTTCTGGTGAAACAAGTAAGGGAGGCATAAAATTTTCAGGGGTAATGTTATCTTAATCTTTTGCTGCCAAACGTTTTGGCTAGTTGACACTCAGCCATTGGAGGACCACTCCAAATATCGTGTCAAAAGCAGGTTTGTAACCTGTAGCGTCCTCAGTAAATCGGCCATAAAAATTAGCTCGATACAAATCCTTGTGGCACTCCCGCTGTCAAGGGTCTGATAGAAGAAATGTCTCCCTCCTGCTCAACTGAGAACGATCTCTTACTCAGATAGGAAACTAGTCTGACGATGTTGGAATTCAAGCAGAAATACATATATCATTTTTTTGGATGAGATCCAAACGTACCAAATCTTCGAGCAATATCAAAGGAAACCGACCCTATACGAGCCTCTTCTCATGTCAGTTAGTTCAACGTTAGATTTTTCCAAAATTCATTCAACATTTTAGAATCTTATAGCTACAAAAAAATCTTGATAAAAAAGAAAACTATTCAACTAAACTAACTAAAACAAACAAAACATGACACAAAATGAGACAAAGTACAACATCTGAAAGTCTGTGGCAGTGTGTGGACTAGGCTTTGGCAAAACTTCGACGTAAAAGAATCCCATATTTCTTGAAGCTTTTGTTTCAATTCAGGGATTGATCTTCTTCATCTCACGCCACAAAGTTTCAATTGGAGACAAATCAGGACTGCTTGAAACCCATCCCAAAAGTGGTACCCTGTAGTCTTCCATCCATTTCAAAGCTATTTTCGACGTATGACACCCTGCGCCATCTTTTTGGAAGACAAAATCTTGCTCTGATGTCAAGTGATTTTCCATAATCGGTAATAGTATATTATTTTTCACTTTTATTCACTCGTAAATTGCCACACTCGCTAACGCCCGTGTCGCAAACTTTTAACTCGTGAAATAAAATCGCACTTTTAACACTTGTATCGTAAATAACGTCGGCAAATTTATGCAAAAATATCTGTTTTTAATTGAAGATAAGCGGGTTTGGTAGGATATTTGGACGTTTAGACCCACGTTTAGACCGATGATAAGAGCTGTTTCTATAGTAACTTATCATAAAACTGTCAAGTGAACACTGTCAACGTTGAAATTATGTGTTTGTACGTTGTTGTAATAACACTTTTCCCGGCGGAGGAAAAGTTACACTTTGCGGCTGACTACTCAGTCGAGCAATGTCAGTTTTATTGACGTTTGAAAAAAATAGTAGATTGTTGTATTAGGATTAAAAATGTCTCTTTTTTCGACGAGTACAACTTTAAAATAACCACTTTTACTACTAGGATTAAAAGTGAATATGTCTGTTGCTTAGATACCACTTTTTGGGATCAGTATGGAAAATGACAACTTTTTTACGGTTGCAGAAAAAAAAATCTTGTAAAATCTCTAAATATTTGCCACTATTCCGTCAATAAAGTGAAGTTTTCTTACACCTTTAGATGACATACTGCCGCAGACCATGACTGATGCAAGAAATTTTACTTTTCCTTTAAGACAGTCGGGATGAAATGCTTCGTGTTTTCTGCGGATAAGGCGACTTCTGCTGTCTCCAACACAAACTTCGAATCTGGACTCACTCCACTCTACTGCATCCCATTGTATCGTCATCCCCTCCTCTCCTCCACACCCCTCCACACCCTGCTGTTTATGGGCTGTGACTCTCTCTCTCTGCCCATTTTAAATTAAACAAATATCAAAAATAGCAACCAAATGTATAAAACGCGTTTGATACTAACTGACAGTAGTTTCAGCGTCATTTTTTCAAAGCCACCTACTCATTTAAAATGATAGTATCAAAATAACAGCAACTTGATGCGCGAGAAAAACGGCAAAATTTGAAAGACGTAATCTTACTACTAATGACTTCAAAAAACAATAAAAAAAGCTCATATTTTTATTGAACACCATTAAAAATATCATGTTCATTCATTTGGGTATCGATTATTTTTCCAAGGGCCTCGAAAAACATGGATATCAGAGGGTGGCCCAACTGACATGAGAAGGGGCTCGTATAGCCATGACAAGTTTTTAGCTTGCATTGCTGATTCTAAACAATATTCTGTTTTTCTTCTGATCTCTTGCTTGATGAGTAGAGATTGGCGCTCTTTAATAAGAATTCTAACTTTTTCTTTACAAATATTTATTTTTTATATAAGAGGAATCAGGACACCCAATCTCCCGTTCACTTATCATTTTCACTACCCATTTCTTTAAGCCCGACATCTCTCAGATCAGATGAGGATTTAATTCTAAAATAACGACAAAAACATAGACGCAAAGGACCTACGAAACTGTACATATTTACATCGAATCAGTCTCGGATAGATGGGGCAAACTGGAACAAACGATTTTATTCCCGATACGGTAGTTACAAGCGGAAAAACACTGCTGTCGAAGCGAGACCGCATCGACGTGTTCCTTCCCAACCTTCTAGATGGGAGATGTTGTTTTCAACCTATATATCGTTGCATGCAACGATACGGTCTTGTGTGGTAGCTGAGGTAGAGTCGTTAGCGCAGAACATCCCATTTGGAATATATATCGGATTCCCTAGGAGTAAGGAGCAGTGCAAAAAATCTAATTTGTATCGTTCCCATTCAGGCTCCCGAGTGATATTACATGTTCGGTTAGCTTTCGCTGGTCTCTTTTTTTTTCTTCTGTATATAGGACTCCGTGTGTTTGTAGGCGTGTATAATGATAGGAGAAGTTGTAATCGAAAACGATAAAATTTTGAGAATATATGTTTTTTATTAATTGATTTGATAAATGTTTCACCGCAATACTTAAATAGTATACAGAGTTTCCACGGCCAAGTGGGACATAGGGAGAATACATATAAAATCGGTTTTCGGTGAATATTATCTCCCTAATACTACTTCATTCAAAATTAAGTGCCGCATATTATAACTGGGTTAACAATGAACATCTCCACAATCATAGTACAAAGAAAGTCATTTTAATAAAGCCAAAAAATTATTTTTAAATCTATTGTACGTGAATGAATAATGAATAATTTTTACAATAACAAAAATGATCACGTGCTGTCATATTATATTATTCGATTTTTAATTGTTACTAAGGACGAATCATTTGTCAAAATAAACAACAAAACTTAATCAAGATTTAAAAAAAATAAAAAATAAAATTCATTTCTCGGATTCGAACCCCAAACAATCTGTGCCTTAAGTTATTAAGGCGTCGCGTGAACGTCTGCGCCACGGCCACTTGCACTAACTAACGTGTTAAAAGCCTTATTAGGAATTCACGTACAATAGGTTTAAAAATAATAATTTTTTTGGCTTTATTAAAATGACTTTCTTTGTACTATGATTGTGGAAATGTTCATTGTTAACCCAGTTATAATATTCGGCACTTAAATTTGGATGAAGTAGTATTAGGGAGATAATATTCACCGAAAACCGATTTTACATGTATTTTCCCTATGTCCCACTCGACCGTGGAAACCCTGTATAATAAATGTATATACATATATAGAATTTGTTTTTTAAACCTGTTTTTCCTTTGAAAGCCTACTACCAAGGAAAATCCATGTTATTATTATCAGCACACGCACAGTAATCCTAATCCACGGGTATCGCCAACTTCCTCCTATAAGAATCTTTTTTTTCCTTTTGCTCGGCAAGCACACGAAAAAGAACCGTCTGATAAGAAAATCAGATGGGAACGCTGCGAGTATCAAGGTAAGGTAAAAGAAGACTTACTCCGTTTGAACTACGTGGATCTAAATCTTTCATATTCATCTTTGTATAGATAAGTTTATGCTTTGAGGGATGGTTTTCCTCTTAACAGGGGCTGTAATATAAACCGGATGAATTCTACCTATTGTGGGTTGGATATTTTATGCGTTGAAGAGGAATTCTGAATGAGAATCAATCTGGTTTATAAAATTTCGTATCAGGAAGATGCAAAATTTGAATGGTGAACATTTAAACATCTTTTGAGACAATTTTTATGTGTAATTTTTTTTATTTACCACACACCTAAGCAAGACTACTTTAGCTATGCCATCGATAACCACTTTATTTTTGCATGCCCGAATTAGCAACTTCTTTTGTTTTACCAGATTGACTAACAACAATTCCACCCCCTTCTCTTGTACCATCGTAGGATGCTCTCTCACCCCTTCGCAACCATATGCGCATACACAGTGGAATTAATTTTGACTTGAAACTGATTTCTCTGTCAGCATATTGCAATGAAAAAGGTAAACCTAATTCAAAGCACATGATTTGACAATAACCGCACGTCGTACACAAAGTGCATAAAGGGAACGTTTGAAGTTCAATCCTGACACACAGACACGTGTTTCGAACTTATTTGTTCTCATCAGTGTGTGATACAAGAGTATGAACCAACAAACGAATTCTCCCGTACCACACAGTCTACAACTAACAAATTTTTTTGCCCAACCCTTTCCATAATTAACCAGCTAGATCATTGTTTTTTGGGGGAAGGAAAGGGAGGAGGGGAAAGAGGGTGGTTTAAATCTTCAGTATACGCAACTAAAGTAGGCTCTAGAGATGCATTACTAAACTGCATAATGAATGCAATAGCAGCTATAAGAAATAAACCGGCAATTATTAATAATTCATCAGAGAGCTGACTTTCCGTTTAGGATCCAGATTCCAACCAATACATGTATGTTGACGAACGTGTTTCATTCAGAGTTCATTAATGGTTTCATTTACATCTTCCCACCCCCTCTGTGTGTCTGTAGTTATACAGTGACAGTAAAAAGTATAAATCATTTTTTCATTTTCAATGCAACACATATTTCAAGGTCATATTAATATTTCAGCTCCTTGAGAGTTGAATTTAAAAAAAAACTCCAAAACATGTGTCTATCTAATTGTGGCAAAGACCCTTAACAACAAGTTTAAAGTAAATTCGACCATAAAAATATTATTTCCCATACAAGCACCCCCTTGCCACCCCATTTCGCCTGGTTAAAGCTGTACTTTTGAAAAATCACTTCTTAAATGATGCCTGCAATATAAAATCTAAAACTTTGATGTGTGAGCCTTTTATACGAGGGTGACAAGAAATTATATCAAAAAATGCCTAAAACCGTTTCTAGCTTATAAAGGGGGGGAAGCGGAACCTGAATGGCAAATAAGAAAATTCCCTCCCCAATGGAAACCATTTTGAGCATTGACTGAATTAATCAAATGTTAACCATATTAATTAAAAATATTTAATTCAAAATAAACGGAAAATTTTGTTTTTAAATAGGTTTTCAATTGTTATGTGCAGGCTAAAACTTGTTATTAGCTTTCGACTGATGTATTACAAGTAAAAGGTTACTATTTAATTTTTTTTAGTTAGTAGAAGGAATAAATGGGACGAAGTGGGATGACAAGTTTTCTTTCTTTTAATTTAAATTCGTCCTTCGTATTCCAGAAACTGTTTCACATGTTTTTTTATTAACAGAGTCGTTATTGTGGACGAAAGTTTTTGTTTAATTTTTCATAATGTAATGGCACAGCCGCTGCATATAAAATAATGTCAACACTAGTCCAAAAACAATTGGCAAATAGGACAAGATATATAATGGGAAAGTTTCAATGTGGATTTACCAAAGGGACATCGACAATAGATGCTATACATATTATAAAGCAAATAATGGAAAAAGCCAACGAACAATAGATGGACATAGAAATGTTATTTATAGATTTTGAGCAAGCTTTCGACTCGATTAAGAAAGATAAACTTATGATAGCATTAAAGCACTTAGGGGTACAAGCAAAACTGATATGTGTGACAATGAATCAATCAAGAGCAAGCATGCTGACACAAAAGGGAGAAACCGAAGAATTTGCAATTAAGAAAAGAGCAAGGAAGGAGATTGCTTGTCGGCAACCTTGTTTTATTTGGGGTTAGAATACATGTCGAGAGGAATGCAAAAAGGAAATATAAGAACAGGTGGACACCAAATAATTGCATATGCTGATGATATAGTACTGATAACAAAGAAAAGAAAAATAATGGAAGAAATACTAGTAGAATTGGCAGAGGAGAGCGAAAAGTTAGGACTAAAAATAAAACAAAATTATTGAGATACCGAAAAGAGTGTGAACATGGAATAATAAAGATTGGAGACTACGAATGCGAGGAAGTAGATAAATTTATATTATTACGGTATTACGGTTGCAAGCAATGGAGAAAGGAGAACAGAGATTGATGAAAGGATAATTGCAACAAATAGGGCATTCCACGCGAAAACAAAATATTTAAAAAGTGATAATGCCAGTGATGATGTGTGCAGCGGAGTCTATGTCAATGACAAAGCGGGAAGAAGAGGAGATAAGAATAGTTGAAAAAAAAATAATATTGGGTTCAACAAAATTTGGAGAGAACGAGTAAAGGCAGAAAATGAATCATGAAATAATGCAAGAACTACAGGGGGAAGACATAGTAAGAAGAATAAAGAAACAGATAGTTAAATGGCTAGGGCACATATGGAGGCAGGGTCCAGAGGCGGTGACTCAGTGGGAGCCGGGAGGTAGAAGAAGAAGAGGAAGACCTAAATCCAGGTGGCTGAAAGAGATGGAAGAGGACTTGAGAAGAATAGGCATTGTGAGGTGAAAAGATAAAGTTGGGGACAGGGAACAATGGAAAAGGATAAGTGAGAGAGTGAAGTAGTGGAAAGGTGGGGACTGATTCACCCCTGATAAATGAATCTAGAAAGCAATTGCGACGTAAGCTCCATTTCACCAAGACCAGATCGAATAAATGGGTTGTCCAGAAATTTGCTTTCTTCGCTTAAAATAAAATTCCTAGTTTGAAGTTCTTACGCAATGTCGAGTGAAACCACTTCTGTAACCAGCGCCTTTCTTGACACTCTACCCCCCAATCGACGTTTTGGTCATTCATGCTTAATTCTTAATTAACACAAACAGAACTGAAGAAACAGACCCACCGACATCTGCTTTTGCTCTTTCGTACTGATTATTTTTGGCAAAGACTTAAAATTAATCATAGTAGCAGTCCATGCCCTCCAGCTTGCGACCAGAACTTTGGAGGGGATTGGAAAATCTGACCTGGACGGACCTCCGCCTAGAGTCCGCATCAAAAGAGCCCTAGCCATTGAAGACGCACAGACGTGGATGGCATAAACCACTCCTAGCTAGAATGGAACCAATCTTAGCCCAGGAACATCAGTTCGGCCTTAGAGATGTGAAAGCTGATAGCTGCATAGTAGCAATCGTGATAAAATAGAAAGATGCCATCAACGTGTGATCTCCTAATCAAAACATTATTGGAACGTAATCGAAGTTCAGGGTTTGGCCCGACTAATAAACTAAAGTTATTAGAGTTAATCAGATGAATAAAATTTTTCTGAGCGAAACTAAACGCACCCTGCGATCCTTTTTATAAGGACGTTGACCACGTTGGGTGCCAAAAATTACAGTAAGTTATTTTAACGGTGCCTGCCTGTGTAACAGTAATAAAATAATTGTTAAATTAATAAAATACATGTAAAAATAAATTAAAACAGGCAAACAACGTACAGATTACCTAATTCGGTAATCTATCACGTCAAGCTCTAGTAAATAATCTATCATATTTAGCTTGGAAGACTAACGATAGATACCATCTAAGTGACTTTGAAATTTAATAAAGTTCACCCTAACATCACCGATATTATCATAGCACTAGCGTATTACACTTCCTTACCCCCGCGATCCTCTCTTATTCAAATCCTCTCAGAGATTACCGGTTTTAACTTGAAATTGTCGCCTCTAAATCAAAGCCATCGGCGCTAGGGATGAGGGAGAGACATTCCTTCCACATACACACTGTAATTATGTCTGCGAATATACGGCACTTAACAGCTTACTACCACCAGTTAAAGCGACACATACACAACATGTACGTCCTCCACCAATCCCCCACCCATCCTAGTTTGAAATATCTGCATGGAGGAGGCGGCAGCGGCAAGGGTAAGGATAAGGCTCAAGAATGGCAATTCATTACCGGAATTACCCGGTAATTTTCGCATTAAAAGGCTGACATGTGATCGGAATAAAGATTTATGACCCGGCTGATTGCACCACGTCCCGTTTCTACCCTTGACGGGTGTTCGAGATAGCGAAAGGGGGCGGGGAGTTCGAGGGATGGGGAGGAGAACATATCCCCCTATCGCACCCGAGATTTTAAATTGATTACTACGGTATGTGTATGAGTGCGTGTGTATGTGTCTGAATATGGGAATACGTGTGTTTGAGCAGGAGAGAATTGAGAAAACTAGGTCGGTTTCGTGTGCTTGAATATCTACGGATAGTCGCGAGAATATTGATAGCTGGTCGACGGAAGAATAATATCGCGGATGGTATTGAAAAATGAGCTGTTTTGTATGACAAATCTCTTATGCACGGAGCAAAGATAACATTTGAATTCGTATGATTATTGTATGAATTTGCGCTGAGAATATTTGAATAATGATGAGTGACATTTGTTTTGTTACCATGAAACAATATAGTTTTTTATATGTCGTAGACGAACACAGCTTTCTTTTGTTCTAAAATATCTTTTATTAAATGTTCTCCAGATTGTGCTAAGAAGCAATCATTCCTGGCTCAAACTCACTCAGGTAATGCGCACGATCTTTCACCTCGCACAAAGTACGACAACATATTGTTCCTTCTCACCACAGTATAAACAATCTCTTGTGTGTGTATCTCTTCCAACACACATGGAATAAAACCACTTTTGTTAAAACTGCAATGACTAAATTGTAACCATTCATTTCGATATAAAGTTCGCTTTGATCTAAGGGAGCCTTTAACTACTTCATATCACTCACAGCGGCCATTAACTCGTTTATACAATTTAGAGAATCAGTTTACAATTTATGTTGTCGGGGCATTGAATGAATTCCACCCAACTCAATTCAATATTATCCTATACAACTGTAGTAATCCTAAAGACTGATTCATACCGATTCAATAACAGATTACACACAACAAATGGCTACACATAGTGTACATACATACATCTTTGATACTGAAATCGTATACGTAGATTTCCATATAATATTAGGCATAATACAATGGATTGTATTATGTTCAATACAGTACGTACGGTAGAGGTATTGGCAAAAGCCGATTCAGGTCGAACCAAAGTTAGAAATTGCTTTACGGTAGGCGACCATGGGCGTTTACCACTCTACATATACCACGCCATCGTCGCATCCTACAAGGGTATAATGAGATTGTTAAGGAATCCGCGATGACGAGAGACATGTACATATACTCAAAGCTCTTGTTTTAGTCTCGATTTTATATTAACGACTGTGACTGATAGATTACACTGAACTAAAACATCTGGAACCTTTAAAATATGCATTAAAGAAAGATAAATATGTGTCTATAAAGGGTTAGTAATAATAATAATAATAATAATAATAATAATAGACCACACCTCGATGATCTACTGAAGACAGCAAAAACATTCAGTGATGACATCGGCATGAACTTCGGTTTGCACAAATGCAAGGTCCACACGATGACGGGAGGAAGATGGCAGCACAGCGAAGATTACGTCATGAATGATGAGGAATATATACAAGGAATAGAAGAGCAGGATCATTATAAGTACCTCGGATATATGCAGACTACAACCATCGATCACAAGCTCTGCAAAAAAGCTATAACCGAAAAGTATGTAAAAAGACTTAACCTAGTGCTAAAATCTCAACTACATGGCAGAAACAAACTAAAGGCGACAAGAACTTATGCTATGCCTGTGCTGACGTATAGTTATGGTATCCTCTCATGGACCGCTACGGAGCTGCAAGACCTGGACAGAACAACAAGAAAGGCCTTTACGAAGCATAGAGCTCATCACCCGAAGAGTGCCGTGAAGAGATTCCATCTGCCTAGAGTAGAGGAAGGGAGAGGAGTCCCGAAGGCGGCTGACCAACACAAGCGTCAGGTGACAAACCTTAGAGCCTATTTTTGTGAAAAAAAGGAATCCAGCGCAATACACGAGCCGGTTGCTCGAAATGATGACTTTACCCCCCTCAAGTTAAAGCACGAAAATCCCGGCTTTCTCAGGGAGTCAGAGGATGTACCGGGCGTTGTGCGGCAATGGATGGTAGATATCCGACACAACTGGAGGACCCACAAATTGACCGGAAAGCCACATTTGCCTGGCTAACGCGAGGAGATCTGTACGCTGAAACCGAAGGTTTCGTATTCGCTATTCAAGACCAGGTAGTTGCCACTAAAGCGTACAGGAAGCATATATTGCGAGACCCGGAAATGCGCAATGATAAATGCAGTTTATGCGGTAGGAAGCATCAAACCATAGGCCATCTGGTAGGGAGCTGCACAGTGTTAGCATCGAAGGAATATACTGAACGCCACAATAATGTCGCAAAAATCTTACATCTGAAATTGTGTGAGATCTACGGTATAGAAGTCGAAAAGATGCCGTATTACAGATACTCACCTCAATAAGCGATTGTGAATGATCGGTATAAGCTCCTCTGGGATTGGGAGGTCCCGACCGATAATACCATTTCCGCCAATGTTCCGGACATTGTCTTCGTAGACATTCTGGAAAAGAAGACTTACATCATAGATGTCGCAATTCCCCTGCCACCCAATATAGCAAAAAAACATGAAGAGAAGATCTCCAAATACTTACCCCTGGCGAACGAGATCAAGAAGCTATGGCACCAGCAGCAGGTTGAGATTGTGCCTATAGTAATAGGAGCTATAGGCGAGATCCCCTACAGACTCTATCAAGCTCAAATACACATGCAAATACAAAAGGCAGTGATACTTAGCACCTGTAACATCGTGCGGAGGGTATTGGGTGAAAACAACTAACATCAAACAGACTGACTCATCCCCATGGACTGGTACTTGTTCCCCGGAACCGTATACAGGACCAAAGCAGAAGAAACCAGCTTGCTGTGAAATACTAGCATAATAATAATAATATGGATATAGTGCCAGTCATCATAAGAGCCACCGGTGAAATTCCACACAACCTACACGGCGCTATAGAGAAATTGAAACTTAATACCGCCATCTACAAGAGCATGCAGAAGTCTGTCATCTTACAAACATGCAGCATCGTTAGGAAGGTCCTCGGCAACATGTGACACCTCTCAATACAGAACCAAACTAAACATGTATCTGTAAAAATATTGTAAAAATTAATAAAGAAAGCTAATACCCCATTCAGAGCCTTCTCGTTGGCACTCTGCCCAGAGAAGGTAAATGGTCCCTGGTCTCATCAAGACTGGGAGAGTGCGCTGGGCCAGTAATTCGAATAATAATAATAATAATAATAATAATAATAATAATAGCGATTTGTTGAAAATAACAACGAGGTAAACTGATGTAGCTTTCAAGTTGTCTCTTCAGTTTCTGTTAAAACAGCCGAGGTCCCAAGTTATTACACACATGACATCAGACGATTCTTTTTGTTATGGCATAGATGGGTTCACCTCCCAAAAGGTCGATTGTGCTCCCATACTGTTTTAGCGCCCTCAATCTGGTTGTATCCGAACAGAAAAGTCTGCGATTTGGTTGAGAATTAATTTCCTTACTCTGGATTCATCTAATCCTTTGAGTAATCCCAGCTTGTTTCTGCTCATGGAGACAAATCCCAAAAGTTTAACAGTGTCTCATAAATGCCGATAATTTCATTTTAGCGAGTTCTGACAAAATTTTTGGTGCTGCTAACTTCTACACATCAGCTCTGGACCTACGAATTTTTTTTGTTGCCATCTCTTGCTAACATATTAGCTATTTCGTTATCGCTGTCTATGATCCCAAAGTGGCTTGTCATCCCCATCTCAACGTGATGCTGTGGTGTTTCCTGAGATTTCCCCAGGACTACCTCGGAATCTAACATGTCAGTTTGCTGTATTCCGAGGACAGCATGGCCTTCAGATAGAATTTCTATCGGCCCATTTTCATGCAGGCAGGTGTGTGTAGCAACGAAATTTAGTGCCATAACCCAACACAGTTATGTGTGAATATGCTTAATGTATTGTTCTTATTAGTAGTAAGTGAGGGTGATAATATGGTATTCATAATGGCTGATAATGACGAAACTAGTTGGCCATCTTTTGCGCCATCTTTTTTATATAAAATAAGGTATGAAGGAAGAAAATGCTTTAACATGGGATTATTATTGTAGAAGCCTGTCTTTTTTCTGCTGTCGACAGCTGTGGTGTAATGTCTTCGATATTCACGACGAGCAACAAATGCTGGTACCATGTATACGTACAGCAGGAGAAAAAAGTATCCTGCCACTGCATGTAAGAAAGACGCCCTTCACTCAAAATGCACGAGTACTTTATTGACTTAGTATACCTACATGGACTGTCTGTGGCAGAGACATTATTTGTATGCACTCTAGGATAATAAAGTTTTCGTAGGGTTTGAGTAAGAAGCCTCCTTCTTTCGTGCACTGTCCGGATACTTTTTTCTCCTGCTCTACCGTAATGAAACAGCTAAGAAAGGAACAAAAGATATCACTACAATGCTCTTCCATTATTTTAATAATAGACTTAGTCCTATTCAATAATAAGTGTCACGGACATCGTCGTTAATCCAGAACTCAGGACTCAACTGTGTTCCATTATTTTTTGGCATCAAAATAGATTGGCTACGTTTTGGCGAGTTTGATTTGTGATTTGTGTAGTGTAACTGATGCTATTGCTAATGTTTCTAAATGTTCTCTAAGTCTCCATCTAAGTCATAGGTGGTACAGGTCGACGAGAATCGCGTGGCAGTTGCGCTTAAGTCATCAGAGAGGTTGAGTAAAAGCATGACGTCGAAGCACTCAGCTGTGATTGACGCGCTGATATAAGAAGGGGATCGAATGCCCCATGCGTAAGCAATGATGTCATCGTATACGCTCCACCTATATCCACAGAACGCGTCATCGCTCGATCGATCTGTACTTACAATTTTCGATTACAAAGTACAGCAATAGATGCGGAGGTATTGTCTAGACCAGGGATTCCCGAAGTGGTCGAAATCGACCCGTTGTGTCCGTACATGATGAAAAACATGGCAAGTCAGTAAACGTGGACAAGTTCGTGCTAGATAATGAGTTCGAGCGTACAAATCTTTCAGGCACGTTTTGACTTGCTCTGTATTTGACGCATATACACTCATCTAGTACCTAATTTATTTCAAGAGATTATAGAGAGAGATGGGGGTCGGAGGTATCAGTTCATTTTGGAAAAGGGATCTATTGCCCAAAATAGTTTGGGAATCTCTGGTCTAGACATTATTCCTGCGTTCTGCTAGGTAGAAACAAGCTCAGTAATAAGACGGTTATTTATAGGGCTATAAGAGATGTGTCAAAATGTTTCTGACAACTGTCACATTGTAAAAAATAATCGTTGTTTTTACTTGCAACGATTGCAAGCATGACAATTTCCCCTGACAGCTGGTAAACTGTAAAAATGAATGTAACAGTTAAAACACTCCTAATTTATATTTTTTGTAGATGTAACAATTGGAGCTGTCAAAATTTTCATAACAACCCACTGTCAAGTTCTGAAACAGTATTTTCTATTTTAGTTAACTCTTCTTCTTCTGTTTGTACGCTTCTCTATTCATGCATTTCCAGTTTGTCCATCACCACTTAATTTAACCACTCCAACTCACTTAATCTACTTCTACCCATGCCTTATCCATCTTCCCGCAAAATAGGCGTTCAAATTTTTCGATAAGCTGTCAAACTGTGACAACACTTATCTGCATACTGTTTTGGCGGATCTAACAGTTGGAATACTTCGCGGTCTTAATAGCTACAACAATATTTTCAGATTTGACAATTTCAGCTGTCAAATTGCACCTGACAGCTGTAAAATTTTCCAGCTAATTACTTTCCACGATTTTAAGAACTGTTTGATGGTTATGTTTATATATCGAACAATTTTTTGCCAGCTGTCAAATTGTGAAAACAAGACAATTTCAATACTTGCAGCCTTGATAATTTTCCTGGAAGCGGCGAAATTATACAAGCACTTGAGTTTTTAGTGTTTCGACTAATGCAACATTTAAAATGCATCTAACAGCTGTCAATTTGTAACAACTGTCATTTTTTGACAGGTGCAGGTCTTAACATTTTTCTGACAGCTGTCAAAGTACAAAAACACTCACTTCTTTATTGATTTAGCATGTGTAACAGTTAAAATACTTCTAAAAGCTATTAAATAGTAAAAACAGTGATCACAACATTGTAGAAACAATTGTTCTTCGCCGTTTCAACACTTTGGACATTTTTTTAAACAGCTATTTTTTAGAATTTTTTAGGGAAAACATTTAAGCAATTATTCATACAATAACGTATATTATTAAAAGATTTATTTATTTAAATATAAGCACGTTTTAAATAAGTATAAAAAAGAAATTATCATATCCAAAGGCAGTTTTATTTGTTACCGAAAAAAAAAAATTAAACGGAAATAAAATTATACCCGGATTTAATTTAGGCCATTTATTGCATAATTTTATCCCAACATAAACCTGGAAGGTGAATATAGCCTATAAAAATTTTAGAATAAATTTTTTACGGTTAAGCCCCCTACCATTCCGTTTCCCGAGGGCTTTTATATTACCGCATTTTCAATGCGTTTTATTTTTACAACGATCAGAAGTACTTCCCTTAGAAATTAACCATCACGTTTTATTATTATATCCCCCCGGCTTTCCCTACGGTCTAGCACATCGCCATCGCAATTCATTTAAAATAATTTGATTTTTTCGCTTACCAGAAGAAAAAAAACCCTCATCAACCAGTAGCACATAAATATAATTTTATAGAAAGATGGTGGGAAGGACGAAAGGTCACTTAAGTAAACTGTCCTGATCTTTGCCAGACTTCGCATACGACGCCATCGTTTTAGTTAAAGTTTGCTTTTTTCTTTCATTTTTTTTTTTTAAGTAAGGTCAGGATAGGCAACACAAAAAATACTGAATTATTCGGTCTCATAACCATTCAACGTAATTGTTTCGCCGAAGAGGACGCTCTCGTTCTTTACGACTGGCGTTGGTCCAAACTCAAAACGCCGTTGAGCTGGTTCTGTTAACGCATAACTCTTCAGAGGTCGCTACCGTACTCTGTGGAAGAATAATTTTTAATGACTAACACAGAGGGAACCACATAATTATATTTTAGATGGTTTAAACGTAATGGATTTTATGATAGCGTCGCGGCGTTTGAATTTCATCAGAAATCGCATCGTTTAAATGAATGTTGATGGTCGATGTTGTAATATTCTTTTATGGGATCATTATTGTTATTTCTATTAATATTTAATTTAGTGTAGATATCAGCAATGACAAGCAAGCTTACCAACTTACTGTTTTAATCTAATTTGACATTTAATAACAGATTCAGATTGGTAATAAAAATTTTATTAAAACAGAATTTTTACTCGCAAAAACAACTATTTAAACTGAAATTTTTCAATTGTTTGCCGTCCAATTACCCGAAAAACGAACATTTCTTCCGGACGACGAATCAACATTCACGGATATTTTTCCATCGCCCCGTAACAGAACGACGGGAAAAAACCGTCGGAACCGCCAACACAACGCAAGGGGGAAAAAACACCGGTACTTTTACGTCCTCCCCCGTATTTATACACTTCAGATTGTGTTTATCGTTTGTCAATAGAGAACGCGTCGAATAAAAATTGACGCGAAAAATTGGGAAATTGCGGCCGATGTGTTCGGTTAGCGACAAGCAGCGGAGAGAGCAAAAATTAAATTATCCGATTTTCCCGTTTTCCGTGTTTAATTTTCACCCAAGCTCGTACGCCCCAACCGGGGGGGACGCCTATATACGAAGAAGACCAACGTGTTTTTCTTTTGCTTTTCATCTTTTACCTTCGCTCTCTCCCTTTTTTTTTCGTCATTCATTTTTTTTCTCTCATCGGAATTTTCTGGTTTGCTTCGTGGAAATTCTTACGTTCGCAATATTCCTCAAGGGGAATCGCCCTCTGGCTAGAAGTAAACGGAAATTTATTTCGAGGAAAAGCGTTTAATTGGCAGTTTATACACGTTTTTCTCTTTGGAGCCATATATATATAAGTGAGGTTATATCTTTAGACAAGGTATAACCTCAATCGATGTTCTATGATTACTCTACAAACGTTTAATGGCAGAGGTAGTATCGAGATGATGTAACGTTATTTGCGTCCTTTTCAAAATTGTGTAATTTTCGTGGTCAGTGTTGATTGAAGATTGATCTGATGAGGCTTCTGAATCAAACGTGTTGGACCGTTTACTTTTCTAAATTCCTTTCTCAATATCGATAAATCCAACTTCTTCCAGACTCTTCCAATCAGTTCAGAAAAAAACTGTTTAAGAAACTTTAAATCGCCACCTCTGAATATTCTTTCTTTTCAAGATCAAAATTGGGTTAATTTGGCACTTAATGGCAAGAAATACTTTTAAAATTGTAACACTGCAAAAAATAATGTAAACGATACAAGACGAAATATAAAAGATTATGTCAAGCACTACATATGTATATAAGGATAAAAACATTCAGAAAAGAGAAGAAAGAAAATATCTGTGAAAAGTACGAGTGAGGTGATCATTGATTGTATGAACGAGAATAGTGCCAATGAAGTTGAAATGATTGAGGAGTTGGGATAGATAACCATTCTAATATGAGTTTAAAAGCACTTGAATTTGACATTAATGAGAGGAACTTTAAAAACGTTGGCTGTGCATGCTTTCATTAATGAAAAGACCAAGACCCAAAGTATTATACTTGAAGTTACATCTGAAACTTACAAGAAAATTAGAGAAAGCAAAAGTAAACTGTTTGTTAGATACCAGAAAACAGGAAAAGAATGTCAATTACATAAATTATATAGTTGAAGACGGTAACAAAATCGAAAATAGTAGTGATATAACCATTTCAATGAACATTTTCTTTTGTAAAATTGGTTCTGAATTAAGTAACAGCATAATTCCCCTACACAATGTAACGTCTAATTTACCAGCATCGAAGCCTGAAATAATTTTTCTAGAACCTACGGATTTTCATTAAGTTGATAGTATAATTAATAAAATGTCAGAGAAATCACGCGTAGACGGAATTAACGTTAAAATATTGAAATTTGCTTCGAGCTATATACTGCAACCCCTATCACAATAAACCTCATTAAAAACAAAAAAACACAAAATTACCTAAAAAATAGGCAACAAAGGGTAAAAATAAATGACCGTTATAGTCCTTTTCGGACAGTTATTTCAGGTGTTCCGCAAGGCACAATTTCAGGTCCACTTCTCTTTTTACTTTACATTAATGACTTACCTGATGACATGCCTAATGACGCAATAATTGCTTATGCTGATGACACAGTACTGCTCTCTGC
The DNA here is from genome assembly GCA_023690525.1 of Holotrichia oblita. NCBI lineage: Eukaryota > Metazoa > Arthropoda > Insecta > Coleoptera > Scarabaeidae > Holotrichia > Holotrichia oblita. The sequence goes on from CM043020.1 coordinate 102,185,600, forward strand.
TGAGGATACCTGGGCTTCGGTACGTGACGACATGAACAATAACCTTGGAACCTTAAATGTGCGTAAGACTGTTTACATGGCTTTGGGGGTCGATAATAATAGTGTTTTTTTTTTAATGTGTGGTGGGTGCTTAGTTGCAGTGACTCCGTAAGCTGTATCGCTTGTCTGGCTATCACTGCAACTCTCGCGGTGTAGTTTTGTGTGTGTAAGTTGTGTTCAATTGGCTTTGTGACAGCATCATATCGCCTTTTATGATGCCGCACTGTTAATCACTTTGCTCCCAACAGCGAATGACAAGTCGATCCGGGATTAAACTCTCTGAAAAAATGTCACCGTCCCTCCAGAGAATTGAACCCGGCACCTATCGTCCTCCCACAACGATAGTCAGCCGCCTAATCACTGCGGCCATTGACCCGATTTCCTGATAATTTTGACATAAGAATAAGGGATATTCCTATAAAAAGAGTAGAAGAATGCAAATACTTGGGGGTGGTGTTTGACTTCAAACTGAAATGGGATAAGCATATTGAAAATGTAATTAAAAAAAAACCAAAATACTTAGCTTTTGTTTTTGCTAAACTTTCTCCGGTCATGAATCGGAGAACTTTGTTAACTGTTTATTACGCATTATTTCACAGTTATGCTACTACCAGTCTTTCATGAAATGAGTTAAGTTTACATTGAACTGTAGTGATATGCTCCTCCGGGAGAATCAATATTGAGTCATCTACATACGTAGCGACAAAAACAGGATTAAAACTACCCTGGTCAAAAACAGAATTAAAAATCTTGTGCATAACTATTTCAGCCAATATCGGACTCAAAGCTCCTAAAGGAGCACCATAAGTCTGCCTGTAATAACAATCATTATACTTACAGTATCTACTGTCAAAGATCAACTCGATACCTAACAAAAATCGTTCAAAACTATATTGATATAGTCTTGGATAAAAGGCCAAAAATTACTGATTCCTTCTAATATTACAGCTTTAGGTATATTAGTAAAGAGAAACTGCACATCAAAAGGAGACCATTTTACAATTATCTGGAATAATTATAGTTCTAAACTTCTCTACCAATTCATGTCAGTTTATATAGATATTATATATGTAGATTCTACAAATTTTGTTCTCACTTTGTCCATTAGTCTTCTGTTCATTCTCTCTGATTTCCCATTTTGCATCGGGCTATAAGGAATTGTGTATTCTATTTGTATTCCTTTTTTGCTGCATCATGATTTAAAAACATTTGATGTAAATTTCCCTTCCATTATCCACTCTTATTCTTTTAATTCTTTTCCCATGTTGTGTTCTAATAAGATGTATAAATTCTTTGATATTTTCTTCAGCTTCGTCCTTTGATTTTAGTAACTTTACAGTAACAAAATGTGAAATATCATCTATTAGTACTTGAAAATATTTCTCACCATTTGCGGTAGTTTAAGTTCCTGGACCACTTACCTATCTCAGAGTGAATTAAGTCGCCTATTTCTTTTGTGTAGGTCTGAATTGAGAATGGTTATCCTAACTGCTGCATTACAAGATTCATTTTCCACTGTTAATATTGCTCATTAATTTCTCCTTTAATTGTATAAAATCTTTCCCCTTAATGATTGCTGTATCTCGTTTAAATATTACTTCATATCTTTTTTCTATCAATTTTACTACAGATAATAAATTATTTCTCATGCCATCTAGATACTATGAGTGCTTGGATTGTTAAATTCTTACCTTGACATTGTGCCTTGTATTCACCAGTTTCTCTTGCAGTTATTACTTATCCGTTTACTGTTCTTATTTTTATAAGGGGTTGAACTCTTCTTAAGTTTGCATTGTTTTCATCACATAATGATGTGTAGCATCGAAGTCCAATATCATCATCGCCACGAATGAGATATTTGTTTCCACTTGATTAGCACTTTCGTTCTTGTGTTGCATATCCCTTCTATCTCCAAAATTTCCATTCCTTCTTGCTCTTCTTCCTCTATTATTAAATCCACCTCTTCTAAAATTCTTCTTATTTGGACATTCATAGCTCTTATGGCCATTTTGATTACATTTAAAGCATATTACTTGAGTCGCATTAAACGTTACTTCACCATAGCATGCTTTTTCGAGGTTTTATTAGTATTTTCAGTTTTCAAGTCGTCATCTAATAACCTACTTTTTACAAATTCCACAGATAACACAGCAACAAAGCATACTTTTTGTAAATCGTTTAATAAATGGCTACGTTATAGTGGTTGAAGTATGAAGAAAACACATTTAAAAAAACAATTTTTTTTCCTCAGGATCTAAGTTGCTTATGAGATACCAAACAATATACATATATATTTACCACTCTAACCGCTATAACTTAGCCATTTACAAAGCGATTTACAAAAAGTATGCTTTGTTTTAAAGATAATATCAGATCCTTTAAACATAAGAAAAATTTATAGAAATCCGTTGGGAAACAAAGAAGATATGACTCTTTCAATTTGAAACTCTAACAAACCCGTTTTTCACTACATTTACCGTTATAAAATCACTTTACGAAGTGACCTAAAACAACTAAAGGTATTTTCGTTCTCTATGGACTCCTACAAAACAGAATTGGTACATGAGAGCCCCTGAATAATTTTTTCTCAACTTTTGTATCATAGTGTAATTTATCTAGAGCTACTGCCTCAATTGCGGTAATAACCGTGCTGTATCTGTCACCTAACGTTAATAGCAAGTGGCATATTTTATCACTTTTATCTAGTTTTTTAAACTAGATGAAAGTGATTTATCAAATTTTAAGAAATGATCTTCGAATTTGCTATCTGCAGTACATTTTAACAAAAGTAATTGCTTCTTTAAATGTAATTTTGTAAATATACTCTTTCGTTCAAATAAATTTGCTAATACTGTCATCATCTCACTTGTTGTTTTCAGATCTTTAACTAAGTCTAGATGTTTGTCAGAAATGCACCTTATGATTAGAGATCTTGCTTGCACAACTTTCTTTGCAAGAGTTTCCTTTTCATTGTTATCGCTAAAATCCTCTTCCTTTTTTTCTCCCTTTTCGTCTAATAACAACATACATACTTTTCCCTATGCATATTTCACAAGATGCCTTCCAACAAAATTATGTACAGAATGAGAAGAACTTGAAACGATGACAAACAATTATTACCTGAACACAAGAAAAATGTTTATTTTTACCACTCAAAATGACATCCCAAATATTTGACGATAAATTTCTGAAAACTCCACTCAGTTTGAGCGGGAATTTAAAAATTTGACCCCAAATTAAAAAATTTAAATAACTGAAACGATACTTATCCAATATAGCCAATATATTCTGCCAAATTAATTAAATGTTTTAATAATGATATTCAGTTCATTTCAATATATCGCGTCATCGACTATACATACAAAACAACCTTTTTCCTGCACGATCTTTTACCGCTGTAACGTTACAGGTGTGCGAAAGGTGCGAACTGCGGAAGAACCCAGTAGACGACCTGTTCTGGAGCGAGATGACGCTGCAATTGCCCTTATTTCCGCGTCACTACGACAAGGGTGGACGTCTGATACTGCGTTGCGTAGCACAGGTGGCCGGTCTATACCTGCAAGAGACTGAACGCAGATTGGATCGAGGTCAAACGAAGGATCCGATTCCGGCCAGAGGTGAGGATTTTCAACTTGACTTCGTTACGTAGGGGTAATACCGAGTCTTTGTTCTGTTGCATTGACTTGCAAATTTTTCTTTTAAATTAAATTTGAAATAATTTGAAAATTTATAATCTTAAAACAACACAAATTGGTTTCAATTCATTACCCAACATATTAAATCACGTTTTTGTTGCTTTTCTTGTTGTACAACCCTGTATATTACATACATACTAGAATGATTTATAGGATTTTTGCTCCTTTTAAAACAAAAAAAAAGGAAAGAATCTCAAATCCTTGCTGACACCTTATTAAATGTCACTTTCAACATTACATAAATAATACAAGACGACAAAATAATCCATAGTAGCCGGTTATAAAGAAAGTAAAAGCCTACGTCGTGTGAAATTGTATTATACTGAGTGCTATTCCGCTTTATTCTACGTTCATTCTCGTTTTCTGTTTCAGTTACTTTTCCGAATCGAGCGACAGCATCGAGACACCCAACAACGCTTTCGACGATGTTGTTTTTATCTGTATTCATAATGCTGTCAATACACAGATAAACCGAAACCGTACGGAAAAAAGACTGTTGCGATATTTGTTTATGTTCAATACGGGGATATGTGCATTCGAGAATCGAACAATGTAAACACCCTATACGATCAAATTCTGCATAGTAAAAAATCGTGGAAAATGATCCATTACTGTGTTTACATTGGAAGAGAATTCCTTAAGTGGAAGACGAAATATACAAAATGAAAATTAACAGTGACACACATGGTACTTACGAAATACAAAAACTACCTACCTACATAAGAGAATTCCGATATGGGGATGAAAGCTGGATGAACGTTGAGAAAACGAGATGATGAAGTGGAATGTGGACGGACGTATCTACATAATATAAAAATATAAACACATGTGATGTAAATTTTTGCCACAGATGACTAGTCATAATTGTGTAGATGGTTATAATTAAAAAATAACGATAATAAAAAAATAATAATAAATGAATAAAATACATGACGATATGATAAATAAGTAAATTAACTGAAAATAATAATGGAGATGTTTTATATTTATAAGTTGTCATGATGAATAGTTTTTAGTCATTATTATTATTATTATTGATATTATTTTAGTAATTGATTATTATATTAAAACTATTAAACTGAAAAAAGATTCATTAAATAAATATTTTATTTTGAAAATTTAGTGTTTCTTTCTATATAAGTAGGTACAGTGATCTTCAAAAGTATCCGAACACGACTAGATAGAGAAATACCTTGCGCTCAATACTTTGTTTCAAAGAGCTTATCACTCTTACAATAACATTGCAATATACAAATGCATACACAAGGTATCACAGGTAAGATAGGTTTGATGGAGCAATAAATGCTTTTTCCAATAAGACCAAGTTTGTTAAAATCCGTTCAGTCGTTTAGGAGTTACAGCTGTTTATTTAAAAAAGCATTGAATTACCCCCCACTACCTTATTTTAATAGATACGTCAAAAAGTGTTAAACAAAAATTACTCGAGTAAAGCTTAGCTTTAAAAAGCATATATTTTTTGATAACATTTGCTGGGTGGATTTCAGTGAAAAATCACTTTAACAGGTTGACTGCCAAGGGCAAAATCAGAAAAATATTAAAAATTTCATTTTCAATTTTTTCGATTTGTAGTATAGAAATTGTCGATTTAAAGCTATTGCAACTATTGGTTTTCAATTATCTAATTTATTTATTTTATAAAACGTGTTTTTAATAAGCAGACCCCGGTGTCTGCAGTTTTCAATTTGGGCCTGTAACTTCCCGAAAATGTGTTTGCAGACACAGTTGTGCAGACACATTGCAAGTCGTAACTTGTCATTTGTACATATGCTGGTATAACTAAAAGCAGTTGCATTTACAATTCGTTGCAAGTAAGAGGGTGTCTGGGTGTTTCGTATTTGTATATGAGAATTATTTTATGGGCCTCAACATTATTTGATGTTTGTATTCATTGTTTACAAAAATCGTGTGTTTTGATATTTAGGATAACCTAAAATTACTTTACACATTTTGACGGGGCAAAATTTAGTTTTGTGAGTTTCGTGTTTGGTTGCTATTACTGGTCAGTTTATGTTACTATGAAGAACGTTAGCCAAAGGTCAAGAAAGCTTGTAGAAATGGCAAGAAGTATTATTACCAACCTCCTGTTGGTAATAATTTCTTTGTTTTCTCAAAATGAGGAAATATAAGAACTCGTATTAGTTTCATCTAGGGATTGATGACGCATCGACTGATGAAGACTTTAGTTCTTCTGATTCCGTGAAAGATCCAGAGTATGTTCCACCTAGCAACGAATCAGAACTTGACCTGTCCAGTCCTACTGCATTTGTAGAAAATATTGATGTTGGGCAAAACGCAACACCTGTTGTTCATTCACCATCCGGCATTGCTGAAACTATGCATTCAGATAGTGATAACTCGGAAAACGAAGATACGATCCAAAACCTTCATGAACAAGCAACTGATGGTGAGTGGTCAGTTCCACTTGGCCGTCAACAGCAATTTGATTTTGCTGCTATCTCAGGGCTCAGCGAAGCAGTGCTTTTAGAACTGGTGAATGGAACACCATACGATTTTTATTGATCTCTAATAGACAAAAAAATATTGATAACATCGTAGATCAAACGAATTTATATGCCACCCAATGTCTGACCAGTGAAGCTGATATTCCTAAAACCTCGAGATGGCATAAATGGCAACCGACTGACAACACTGAAATAAGACGTTTTATTGGGTTGATTGGATATATGGGTTTGGTGAAAATGCCATCAATTGAGAATTATTGGTCTTCTAGTCTTCTTTACCGAAACGATGTGGCAAGAAATACCATGAGTCGAAACCGTTTTCAATTACTTTTACAAGCACTGCATTTTGATGATAATGAAATGTGCCCACCTAATGATAGATTGCATAAAATACAAAGGTTAGTGGATATGTGCGTGACAAATTTCCAACAAATGTATACACCAAACAAGATCTTCTGTATAGATGAAAGCATGGTTCCTTTCCAAGGAAGACTTATCATGAAGCAGTATATCCCCCAAAAAACTCATGAATACGGGATAAAAATTTTTAAACTATGCTGCGAAACTGGTTATACATGGAACCTTGCCATATATAGTGGGAAAGGCGAAAAGAGGCAAGTTTCGCTTGCCACTGATGTAGTCCTGAAATTGTCTACACCTCTTCTAGACGCAGGAAGGACACTTATAACAGATAATTTTTACACAAGCTTAGAATTGGCAAATACATTACTGCAAAGAAAAACGCACTTATTGGGTACCCTTCGCAAAAATCGCCGGGGAAATCCAAAGTAAGTAGTTACGAAAAAATTAAGACGGGGTGAAATGATATCCAGAGAAAATCAGAAAGGTATAACCGTAACAAAATGGCGTGATAAAAGAGAAGTCCTAACATTATCGACTTGTCATGCAGAAAAAACTACTGAACTTATTAGACGGACAGGACACGTTTTGAAACCTAGAGCCGTTGTAGATTACAACTTTGGAAAGGCTTCAATTGATCTTTCTGATCAATTAGCAAGTTACGGAACTGCTCTTCGGCGAAGTTTGAAATGGTATCGAAAGATTGCCATAGAACTTCTCTTGGGAACAGCTGTTGTAAATGCACGATTCTTATATAATTTGGTTACTTCAAAAAACATCAAGGTGAACGAATTTAGAGAACAAATAGTATTGGAACTTTTGAAGAGCGAAAATAAGGTATCAGATAGTAACATTGCGCTTGGTGAAAATACTGCAGAACCTACATCATCCACTAAGAAAAAACCTATGGCAAGTCATAAATTTGTAAAAAAACCTGGTTCCAGAGCTGGTCGAAAATATTGTAGGGGCTGCTACGAACGAAAAAAGAATGGAGAAATTCCCAGATCTAAAATATCAAAAGTAACAACCTATTGTGCAGATTGCGTCGGACAACCACCGAATTGCCTTCAATGCTTTAACAAAAAACATTATTCTTAAGGGCAATAATGCAATTTTTCCCAAACGCCAATTATTTAAACATATTTTTATATAAAAATATGCCGTCCCGAAGTGGAGTCGAACCACCTTGTAGGGCTATCGCGGCTCTACCGCAAACCGTTGCGACCATCGGGGGCTTCGACTACACAAGTAAACTTGACAAATATATGCGAACGAGATGTTATAATGACCTAGGATAGGCAACATTTTTGACACCGAAGTGTATTATATATATAATACACTTCGGTGTCAAAAATTATTCTTAAGGGGTTTATATATTGTTTTGTATTGATTTGCTTTTTTTAGAATTATTTAGTATGTATTATTCTTAAAATAAAATTGAAATATGTGACTGAACATTTTGTCTGTTAACATAGGTACTGTCCCAAATATGATGAAGTTATGTTGTGACACACCTTCTGTGGAGCCATAGCAGACACAGCACTACCTTACATTTAGCTTATTTGCAGACACATTGCAAATATAGAAAGTTTTTAGTCAGACTGCGTAGCAGACACCCGTGTCTGCTTGAAACGTTGCCGGACATGCTCGTAAGCAGACACCAGTGTCCGCCGTGGCAGTCAACCTGTTAAAGGTTTAAGATGCCGGTTACGCCTCCTGGCGACCATCTTGGAAATGTGAAAATATTTTCCACGGTCTTCCTTTAACCACTTTAGTCATAAAAAATTTTACCGCAAGTCTCTACGACGAATAGTTTCAGAGATACAGCACTTTGCATTCTTTTCTGACCACCCTGTACAAAAATCATAGACAGTCTTACGCTAAATATTTTAAAATTATTTTCATATATACAGGATGTTTCATATCGCTAGGGTGAACCAAACATACATTTTCTTAAATCTTCCTCAATTCGTCGATATAAGGTCTCATTGAGTTATACCGAGTATTTCAGAAGTTATGGTCAATTTTGTGTTCAACGTCCTGTGTATTCCACATGAAACAGCTTGAAATTCTTTTTGTACTGGAATAACATATTTTTGCCAATAAGCGAGAACTATGTACGGGGCTATTCAAAACACAAATTTTCTCATCTTATTTAAATGTACATATAATGTTACACCATGTAGTAAAATTATACTATTTTTATGCTTTCAATAAATGAGTGTCATCAAGTGTCAAAATGTAATGACATTTGTCATTTTTGTTATTATTTATACAAATTATTATTTATACCGGTCATTATCCATACTGGCCATTATTCATACTGGTCGTTATTCATACAGGTTATTGTTTATACTGGTCATTATTTTTATACCTACATAATTTTATGTTCGATAGCCCTATTTTAATAATAAAGAGCACCATAGATTAAGATCGGCTGAAGGAACAAATTGTATATTAACAATTTAATTTTTAAGCTCGAAGAGCTTTTACAATAGAGTACGAACATCATCCAGATGATGTTCGAGAAATATTGCCTAAATATTAGTTTGGAGTTAAGCGTTATGTCCAGGTAAATGAAGCGAGGTCCTCAAGAAAAATTCTCACCGTGAATCACGATGGTGGTGGGGGGCCAATTTCTTTCACTCAACAACCTCGTCCACAGAATGTTGTAGACGTTGGCAGACTAGAACAGAAGAGTTGGAAATCGGCCGACAAGCCTCTGCGAAAATATAATAATTATATTTTCGCAGAGGCTTGTCGGCCGATTTCCAACTCTTCTGTTCTGTTGGTATTAATTATTAATACCAATTTTTTTTTAATGTCGAAACACAAACATTTTACAGTAGGTCTGACAAATCGCCAACATAACTATAAACTGATCCGCAATCGCCAGGAGCATGCGCAATTGAAAGAGGCTGTTCCAACAACCTAAAACCAACAATCTGTGATCAATTAATAGTAATCTGTTCCAACACAACACCAATTGATTTGAAGACTGTAAGAGGATAGTCAGAGCGATTCGCGGATTTTTTACAAACCCATAAATTGGGACTAGTTAACGCATGCGTAGTGTAAATTGTACGAAATCGACAAAACGAAAACCTAACCTTGAACCTAGTTGCTTTGGCATACACATAACGTGCCATCGAAAAAAAAAAACATAATTAGTATAGGCTATGTAAATGTTTTTGATCGTTGCTTTAGCCACTACCACATAATGACATTTATTATTTGACATTTTATTATAACCAATGACCAAAGTTTATAACCTCAAATTAAATGTCAAGGAATAAATGTCATTATGTGGAAGTGGCTAAAGTAACAATCCATTCACATAGCCTACTCTAATTATGATTTTTTTCGATGTATCTATATAACTTGAGCTGTATTTTGCACTTTGGTGTTCGTTGTGTATTCTCTGAACGGTGTATCTAAGTATGAGCGATATTAGCGATGATTTATCGGATTTCTTCTCGAGCGAGGACAATTTAGAAGAACTTGTCTAAAGCAATTATGATAGGCCGAAAAATGATATTAAACGAATTGTTCATAACTAATTACCATTAGCATATACGATTATATTCTCCATTTTCATGAATTTATAAAGAGCAAGTGACAGCAAGCCCTCGAAAATAAGGTTATGTGCCAAGAATCGCAAACAGTAACAAATTGCTCCTACTGCCATCTATACTCAACTATTACAACTAAAATTCTGTTCAAACAAGACAGGTTTTTACTTTAGTTTGGGATTGGTAATTGACCGCACATGCGTACTACATTTAGGGTGGGTTTATCAATGTGAGGATAAAAGCGTTGTTAAGTGACTGATAGATATTGTTAACTGGCAGATAAAATTTAGCAACTACAATGCTTTATCTTGCAGATAACTTCTATTTAACACTCAATAAACGTTTCATTATAATTATCTTACGAATAAAATTTTATCTGTAAGTTTATTTATTTATCCTCACATAGATAAAGCCACCTTAGTACAAATTAAGTCGGGGATCAATCACTGATTATGTGTTGGAACAAACTTATAATAGCCAGTATAACCAACGCCAAAAAGAAAACCAACCTCTAAAGTTTCTATATCTGTCAATTTTCTTACAAAGCTGTTTTTAAGACATGATTTTTGTGGTTATAACTGATACCACTGACTATCAAGTGTCATGTTTTGATTAGGTTTCTACAATACATCAGCTTTCTAATCGCAATTATTGTAAAAAGTTTTAAAAAAAGTAGACAAAATATGTGCTTTCTAAACCTGACTTTACTTCGAAATATCACTAGTGTCAATGTCATTATTATATGGAATATTGATTATATTAAAATCTCATATTATAAGAAATATGGACGTAATATCTATTTGCATAATATAGGTCGCAAGGTCGCTATATATGTCAGCGTAAGCACAATAAATGACGTTTACAGAATAGCCGAAAATGTCACTAAATTTGTAAAGAGAACTTTCTTAATACAGGGCAGACAACCTATTGAATTGATACCCCCTACAACTGCCAATGGTATTTTTGCACTTTAATGTTCTGTTTCGTAATTTAGCAGAATGTAATACAATTCGTTTGCATTCTTTTACTAATGTAATTTTATATTTAGAACAAAAATTATAATGTCTAATTTCTGTAATTCTACCTGGGAAGATCATCCGAACAAAGCTTACGAACAAGCACTCAATTTTCGTTTCCCGAATCCTTTTCTCTCAAAACTCAACAAGGAGACAAAGAATCAACGACAATTTCGTACCGCAGCTTAACAGAGTGATACCAATGAAAGAGGAGAACATCTTCCATCTCGTTCATCTCTTCCACGGATTCTTCGCGTATTTCTTTCTCCCCATCGTCGAGGGGAAGATGTCCTCGCGTACAATACGTAACAATCGAAATCGGCGCCGAATCTTTTTAGACGAACCGCAATCTGGAAAATCTTTTCTAATCTGCAGATGTAATTAAGTAAGATTCCATTTCGTGCCGATCCTGTCCCTCTCTTTTAAGACCTCTCGTCTCCTTGTGTCGTCGTAGGAGGTACAGTGACGACGGTGAATAAGGGATGAGAGGAACCGAAGAATTGGATTGTTGTCTGTCGTCCCCTCTGAACGTTCGCTTTTAATTGGATTATTAAAATTGGACGACGGGATTCTCTCTCGTGTCTTAATCAATGTAACCGATGAAGGTCGACGCGAATTGAGCTCAGTATTAGGAATCGGAGCGTAGAACGTATTTCCAAGGCAGATTCTGATTTGTTGATTTTAGTCCGCCATCCTATACTTGGTAATTACGTCTAATGAAAAGAGAAAAACACTATATATATAGAATTGTCAAACTCTAAAATAGGAAAGAACTTTTTTTTTATCTTAATGATGTATTTTACAAACCAAAATTCTATAGCAGCATTAAGGGCTGGGTTTTATACAGATTTATTTTAATCAGATATCGTTCCTGCTAGTATTTAAATGATGTTGACGACAACGATAATAATTTTCTTGCAGTCAGAATGAGACGGAAGAAACAAAACAAACTTCGTAGGAGTCGTCGAGTTCGTGAAGTTACCCGTTCCGTTGTTGTTGTAGCTTCGCTCCCGGACGCTCTAAAAAAGATGCTTACAGTTTGCTTGGCGCGTAATAAAGTATTATGTAGGTAAATCGAGCAAAACTCCGTCCCCGGGATATAATGGCTTTTTCACTTAAAAGAGCTTCGGCATTGTAATATCTCAATATCGTGTAGAAGTTAAATTGCTTTAAATTATTCACGTATAATTTTACATATTCGTGTCATACGACACGGAATAAAATTTCATCGTATGATTGAAATAAGTTGTTTAAAAATTATAAAATTAAAATAAACAATAGTTCATGCAAGGATTTAAGAAATGTAGCTTTATGTTGGTAGTACGTAAAACGGATGTCACGATTGGCGTATAGAGTAAATATCATAAATGTTATGTCAAGCGTGACGTACGCGACCATCTTTTGTAGTACCAAGATAAATATACTGGGTGAAGGATTTTAAATGAAGGAAATTGGTAGAGCAAATTTTCAGTTGGTAACACTGAATAATTGGTAGTAAGTATGCTAGATCTAGCTGTCAAATAATTAGATATAGTAACCATACAGTGTATTAAACTTGCAACCTAAAAATTCTCCTAAAGATTTGGTTTAATTGAAATTGCTCGCACGGTAGTTAGTTAACTGTGACAGTTCGAAGACTTGCGTCTCAATTTTCTTAAAATGTAAGTCAGATAAGTATACTCATGAAAAACAATTTTCTTTCTTTTTCTTTTTAATTTTTATACGTTCGTTTTTTCTGCTTATTGGCTTAAATCAAACTACCGCTTATCATATTTCATTAAAGAGATTAGGAGAAGAAGGGAGGAATGGAAGAAGAAGAAAGGGAAGAAAAAAGAAACGTTCAAGTTTTGTTTAATTTTTTGAGGATGAGATCCACGAAGCACGACTTCGCTTGCAGTCTTTCTCTAAATATATGCACTTTTATAAGTTACTATAACCTATATGCATAATCTGTTAAATCTACCAAATCTAAAGTCAGCTTACATTGAAAAGTAATCTCAACAAATTAACATGCTTGGCGTTAATGTGTAAGTACGAGATTTTATTGCAAGCCAGTGTACCTCTTTAGAAATGGCGTCTTCTTTACATCCGTTTGTTTACTACATTCACAGTTTACAAGTGGTTGTCAAATATTTTGGGTTTTATGGTTTTATTGTACATTTTCTGGGTTATGTTAGAATGTGAGGTTATGTTAGTTCAAATGTTGATAAATGTGACACATGAGTGTCCCACCCAGTGTTGCCAACCCTACCGATTTATCGGTAGATCTACAGATTTAGAAGGTAATCTACCAATATACCGATTTGGGGCACCGATTTTTTTAATTTTTTAAATTTTAGTCAGAAACTTAAGAATAAAAGATTGAGGGAGGTGTTATTTGTAAAATAATAAATCGAGGAATTTTTACACATCATTTTTTTTTAAACGTATCCTAATTTAATAAAAGGTACTCCTGTAGAATTTTGGCGAGAAGTTAAGAAAATGGAACTGAGTGATGGGTCTTTAATGTTTAATATTTTAGGTTCTTTTGCTTTTAACATACTAACTTTCCCACACTCCTCGGCTAATGTAGAAAAAGTATTCTCCTCCATAAATTTAATGAAAACAAAGCAACGGAACAAATTAAACACGGAATCAATAATAGGATTGTTAAAAAACTAAACAATATATAGGAAATAATAGTTGCCAGAATTTTCCTGTTGAGCAAAAATTATTGACATCTATGAACAAACAAAATTTATATAGTTCACCAAGCGAAGATTAGGTACGTTTATTTGGCGTTGATTTATTTGTTAAATTCTTATTTTATTTTTGCGTTTGTTTTTTAATAAAAAGTGTTTTTTCTGTAACAATATTTGCCTTTATATTTCAAACCTACTGTTTTTTTCCGATATCTACCGATTTTGTCACAGCGAGGTAGCGGGAATAGTACACTTATCAATGCGTTAATTCCGTATATCGGGTGTCCGTAAATGTTTGAAGTTCCCGGGGATGATGGGATAGCCAATACTGCCCTCAAAAAACTCCCAACAAATGCCATTGACATCTTGGTACTGATCCTAAATGCCATGCTGAGTCTTTGCGTTTTTCCGATCGTCTGGAAGCATGCGAGCGTCCTCATGCTCCATAAGCGCGGTAAAAATCCATCGTCACCAGCAAGTTTTAGGCCGATAAGTCTCCTCTCGAACTTGTCCAAGATCGCCGAATCCATAATTCTTTCGAGACTGCGCGACTTCATCACTGAGGGTAACTTGTTACCTGATGAGCAGTTTGGATTCCGAGAGGGCTTATCGACCGACTTTCAGCTCCTCCGTTTGACGGAGGAGATTCGCAATGCGCTGGAGATGAGGCACTCAACAGGTGCGGTTTTTCTGGATTTTGCACACGCATTCGATTCGGTATGGCACGAAGGTCTACTTTTTAAAATGGGCAGGTTTGGCATAAATCCCAACATGATCGCACTGATCGGCTCCTATCTAGCCGATAGAACATTCTCAATAAAGTTGAGCGATGCACCCCCGACCGCAGGCGAATTTTCGCCGGAGTACCGCAGGGTTCACTTTTGGGGCCAGAACTATTTATTCTATTTACGAGCGATATACCGAGGTCATTTTCCACTTGTTTGGCCGTGTATGCGGACGACACGGCCGTGTATACCTCCTCAAGAAACGACGCGCTCATATGTCGAAGGCTCCAAAGATCGGTCAATGAGATTTGTGACTGGGCGACCAAATGGCGTCTTAGCATCAACGCCGACAAATGCGTTGCGATAAGGTTCTCCAGAAAACGGAATCCCCCCCCAACGAACATCACCATTGGGGGAAAAAGGTTACCTTGGGAAACGCGCGTGCAATACCTTGGTTTAACACTAAATTCCAGGCTGACTTTTAAACACCATTTTACGACAATCACAGCCAAATTCCTTCGTGCACGCGCGGCTCTGGCTCCTCTCTTGTGTTGGAAGAGCTCCTTGAGTTTAAGGATTAAGCTCATGATTTATACGGTGTTTCTCCGACCGATTCTAACATATGGTGTCCTGACCTGGTCCAGCGCCAGTATAACGCAAGTTAAAAGGCTGAACATCCTCCAGAACCGGGTGCTGCGAATCATCGTGGCGGCGCCTTGGTTCGTGAGCAATGCCCAAATCCATAGGGATTTGAACATCCCGCCGCTGAGCGCATATGCGATGGCGCTGGCCAGGGGAACTCTTTTGAGGGCCTCTCGGTCGGGGAACCCGTTGATCCAGCACTTGGGAGAGCTAGATCCCGACAGACCTCCTCCTCGTGTGGAGACTAGGAGGATCTTATCGATGGCAGACTAGTATCCGGCCGCGGTTTGGTCGTCCAGTTGCAGATCCAAAAATTCCCTTGATTTATACAGACCCTGCGGTTAGAGGCGCCGCGATCGTAAGACGAATAAAAGGCTAACGGACCCTTCGTCCAGCCTTAGATAAAACAGAAGCCCTATGAAATGTTTGAAGCTGACAGCTACTGTCAAATTTTGGTTAAGTTTGTCATACTACATCTGATTTCGATCGCAAGAATTAGCGTCTCACTCGGTAGTTACTTTCAGCATAATTATTAAAATTGTTTCTTAAAATCAAACACAATATGCTTCCTTTTGGAAACGCTTATTGCTACTTAAAATTAATAATTATAAAAAATTACAACTATAAAACCATTGGAATGACAAAAAAAAACAAACCCAACGAAATTACAGACGTGCGACTATGGCCATAGAGGAATAAACCAACTGAAATTGTCAGGGTGGTAAACTTTAAGCACAGATATTGCATACATTTTGACAGACGTCAGCTTCAAACATTTACGGACACGGGTTTTACAGCCACCCCACTTTCCTTTCTTGCTGGTCTTAGTCGCTCAAATGTTCTGTATATTGCCTTTATGAGAGAGTATCTGTAAATTATTCTTAATTTCATGAATATATGCTAATAAAAAATTGCAAATATTGTTAAATTTGTTGCTTGGTACTCCCACCATTATTGTTATTTATTACTTATACAAATATAAATACCTAGTGACTTTATAAATACCTATATTATTGCGCCATCTTACAGAAGAACGCAAAAGCTGATGCTTAGAAGTCATTTATAGTAATACCAATAGCTGTCTCTCACGTACAACTTGCCTTGGTTTTTTTAGAAAAAATAATTTCTTGTATTTAATGTTTGTTGATTACTGAAAAGCTTTAACGACATTTCTAGCTTGTATTATCATAACAAATTCCTATAATCATTATTAGCGATTATTAAGTTTTGTCTTTTCTGAGAAATCACTGAAAACATTAAGGATATAGCGAAGCGAAAATTGTAGAAACTCTGCTGCCTATAACCACCAATAAAAACCGTTTTATAATAAATTCTTGAAAATATCTAAATTGAACAGTTCAAGCCTAAAAATTTTATTCTAACTTGCAAATTTATCCGGATCCAAATAAATAACACAATTGTACAAAATTTTATTAATAAAATAGTATTTTTATAAAAAAATAGTTATACAATGATATATATACACCCAACAGAAATCATAAATATCAACAAATACATAATAATTCCACATACACTTGTACTAAATATTCCAATTTATTATTGCATTATTTATTATTAAAGATATTATATATTATACCTAGTAGCCCTAGTATTATACAAACGTCAAATATCCTGTACTTCCCCTTTACAATGTGCACAACAAGCTGCATGAGAGAGAGGATGCTGCAAATATATTTGACCGGCACTTAAAGACATGGCAGCCCCCATGACTGCGTTACAAATTGCATCCGGTTTTGATGTTAAAGTTATGGGATTTTTTAAGAGCTGGAACACAGATAAAAATATAGATAAACTATTATATTAAAGAAAAATGTTATGTTTCTTACCTGTACTGCACAGCTTTCTGCAGGTGTACTCGATGGAAGCTGAGATAAATATTCCACCGAGTTTAGAACTTCATCTTCCATCAATTTCGACGTTAAAGCTTCACTAATTTTAAAATTATTCATACATACTTCTAGTATATTACTACTCTTGAGAGGAACATTCTCGTTTTTGCATAATTGCTCGTTCATCTGGTTTAAATTGTTTAAACATTTAATCGAGTAACTTCTAGTTTTATTTCGTTCATCTATGAGACACTTTAACACATCTTGTAAATCATTTAATCGATTCGTAAGGACAGATTTCCATCTAGCTAATTCTTCAACCATCAAACTATAATATTCGAAGAATTTAAATAAAATTATTTTAAATATGCAAATAAATATTTACCTAGAAGCAAGAAATTTACTTCGCCAAACCTCACATTGACCGGACAACCATTCCGTTTGCTCTTGATGCGACGTCAGATGATTAGCAGATTTCAATAATGCTCTCGCCAATTGCAATTTATCCTCCGTCAAGTGTTGAACTCTCGATTCGAGATCCTCACCGACAGCCGCAACTAACAAGGTTTTTAATTCACGATTAACCTGTATCGAATCAAAACAGAAATAATTTTAAAATAAAAATGATAACTCCACGTACCTGCGCTTGAAATTTTAATTGATTTTCTAGATGAGCGTTAGTTTCTTGAAGATTCTTAATATCCGTTTCGTACGATTTCTTCTCGTGGTCCCATTGCTTTCGTGTTATTACTTCCTCATCACCTTTTATTGCTTCGATTTTCGCTTTATTTAATTCTTGCATCCTCATCTCTGACATTTGTATAACCAAATCGTGAATGTCAATATTATTTTTATCTTTCGGTTCTCGTTTAACTACCTTCTTGATTGGCACGATAGGTTCGACAGCACCTTTGAACGGTTCATACGGGATGAATTTCGGTTCCTTTGGTTTTCTAGTTAAATATTTCGGTTTCTTTATTTCTCGTGGTGTGTACTTCGATGCGAGAGTTATCACTTTACCATTCGGTTCGATAGGTTTTAAAGAATTTAATATTGCTTGAGATGAGCGCAAATTTAAACGGAACGGGACGTTTTCGTTAGCAGAATCTGATAAAGCCATTAAATTGTTATCCATACCATCACCTAAAGTTCTCTCCGCTTGAAATATATGAATTAATATGATTATTTTTAAATAGTGCTTATTTTTATTTTACAACTTACCTGTTGCCATTTTTAAGAGGAAAATTATTAAATTAAGTTAATCAATAATTAGAATTACAATATTGAATTAGGAAATAGGTTAATCATGCAAGGACACACATGCAATGTGAATGTAGCTCAATATCACAACAATATAGCTATTAAAAAAAAATTATATACAAATTAAATTGCTTCCTATAAGTCTAATATTGAGTATTGCTCTAGTTTATTTCCAATTTTTTTTGATTGTTCACGATATAAAATTGTATAAAATAATAAAATTTCCAAATTAGCTTTTAAGTAAGTTGTTGCTAACTTCATTATAGATCAAGTTTTCGAACGTGACATAACCTATATTTTTAAGATGTCAATAAATAATATTACACAAGTTAAATGCGTTATTCCTCTATTTTAAACCGATTTTACTCGAATTCTATTCTTGCAGGGTTTAATCAAGCTAGTCCGAATACACCAACATACAAAATATGCCATTCATACCACTGCGGCATGCCACAAAGTCCAAGCCGGAAGATATCGGATAACATCAAAGAAAGATTTCCCACTAACTTACGAGATGGCTAATCCACCTCATCAAATTGCGCATAGGAAATCGTGGAATTCCTGGAATACTTGTATTTATATATTATTAAATAAATATGCCGTATAATTTTTTTTTTTTTATCGTAGCTAGTGTCGATGGTGGTTTACGTACATCTGAGACGGCTGTCGAAGACATGTTTATTAGGAAATTTATGATAGGAACTTGGCACGCTTTATTCGTGAGCGAGATAATTATTAAACGACAGCATAATATGATACGGATTGCGGGTATTGTTCGACAAAGTATTAGTGCGAGGAAAATGTATTTTTTGATCGGATATACTGAAGAATTGTTGAGTTTTTGGTTGCAGTGTCCTACTAAATTAGAGTTACAGACTGTCGGTGATAAGAAAGATGTAGTGTTTCAATATATTTAATGTTATAGCGAATGTAATTTCTGAGGAATAAATGAATTTTTTAGTATTATGCTTTTCATATTTTTTTTTCGATAAAATTGTAATCCTTAATTATGCTTAAAGGAAATTAGGGAGGAAAAAACAACAGCTTTAAAAACAATATAGTTTTGTAATTATATTAAAACTACATAATTAGAATAGTAAAATTAAGAATACATCTCTAAATATAACTTACACCTATAAAAACTTACATTTAATTAATTTTATTCCGTTACCAAATATGTTTGTCTCTTTTTTTGTCTTATTTCATCATTCATAAACGGGGTGAATCACACATATTACACATAATCTAATCTAAACATAAATGATATTCCAGCCTAACAAGTATTAATCAGCAATCATCGTCGCGTAGAGAAGAAGGTGCGCTATAGAAAAACTTTAAAGACTACGAAAAGGAAAATGTATGATTCATGGGTTATCTGATTTTCTTTGTTCTTATTTCATTGTTATGAGGCAACAAACATGCTTGCATCATTTCCGCTTCCTTTCCCTCATTTTTGTCTTGGAAAAAAAGAGAATTTCAAATTATGTACATTGTGCATGTACATAAATAACAATTATATTATGTACAAATAAAATAAATTTTGCACTTTCTTTTTTCTTCTTTTTTGTAAATGTTAAACCGCTATTATACCTGTACATATTTTATATACATACATAACAAAAAAAAAATGAAAGAAAAAACACCATTATTTTCAGTCAAAAGTCAATGATAATCGACCTCACACGTCACCGTCGGTCACCATCTTCTCGCTGACCACTCTCGAATCGCTGGTACCATTTTCCTCGAAGGACCTAGCGATTATCGGGGGTTGGACCGGAATCTCACACGAATCATCCGTATTTGTGCTCGGCGACGTACTATTTACAGTATATAAAGCTGGATCGTCGTTTTTCCTCTCGTCAACGCTAGAAACGCTACTATCATGATCATTAATCGTATTGCTAGCTTCGGAACTGGGCATCGAATCCATAGGGATATCTATCTCATTCGTTCGCGTCATATGAGAGCTGTCGTATCGATTATCAACGGAAATCTCGAACATATCCGGCGGTGGTTCGCTTAAAGAGTTACAAATACGCATCGGACATAAACCGTCCCTATCCAGAAAATCAGTCTTCTTATCGTCATCTTTGCTATCGGATTCGTTTGTGCTCGTCGATTCCCGTGAAATATTCTTATCATCTTTGTCATCATCGACATCTTTCTTCTCTTTATCATCCTCCCCGAGTTTCCTTTCTTTAACGCTACTAGCACCGGTGCTACTCGAACTTTCAGCGACTTCTTCCGGTTCCTCCGTTAATAAAGGCATCGAAATCGATCCGCTGAAGGCTTTCTGATTAATATCATCAAGCGCCGGTAAAGAATAGACAAAAGACGGGCTACTCATCTCAGCGGAAGTCACCGACATGCCTGGATCTTGTATAGCCAACGGTAAATCTAGATTCGTCTGCAATTCGCTCGCCATTAAAGAAGCCACTTGTTGCTGCGCCACCGTTTGCGAAATATTCGGATCTGTGATAGTTATGGGTAAGTCGACGTTCTTCGGAACTTGATTGAGTATCTCATTTTCATCGTCGATTTTCTTACTGTTAGTGCTGGGAACCTCGAGAGGTGTCATTATAGGCGAACTCATGGAATTCGTTTCAAGAACATTTGTTACGTTCATAGGATATAACGTACTATTCGGACTGAGTTGCGATTGCGCCACTTTCGACGGCGAATGCGATATAGATTGATCCTGCTGGAATACATCAGTGTCGGCTAAAGCGGCCGCAAGGATATCTTGATTCTTAGCAGGTTGACTCGCGAAAATCGGGTTACCGCTACCTTCGCTATTTTCCCCGCTTATATTTTCGGGATTCATCACCAACATGGGATTCTCCGAGTCGGTATTGATTAGAATCTGTTGGCCGTCAGCTTGGATCAAAACGTTCCCCTCAGCGTTCGCTAACAAATTCGCTAAATCAGCGTTACCTTCGGCTAGGGATTCGAGGAATTTTTGTGCCGTAACCGCATCACCCGTTATAATTAATTGACCCATTTCGCCGCTGTTTATAACGGCTTGCACGTTTTGTTCCGCAGCTTCCGAACTAGGAGGCGTTTCCGGTAATAAAACATTATCGGCAGCTGCGGGTTTATCAGCTTCCTTTAAAAGTAAATTCTCAGCAACCGTAGGTTCGATTTGCGGGGAACGGTCGCCGGTTGCGGGGGCGTTTCGGCGATTTGTCCCCTTCAGGTTCGGAGGCAGCACCTTGATCGATTTGCAAGACCATATTTCCGAGATCGCTAGTGAGATTTAAATTCGGATCTAGAGACATTAGAGCTTCGCTGTTTAAAGGAGTCAGATTTCCCGTCTCGTCTAAAGTCACTAAAACGTAAGAGTGGGGTTGGCCGTCGATCGCTTCGCTGGGTAAAGCTAAGATTTGCCCTTCCGTGATCGTCGTTTGATTACCTTGAGCATCCTGGATTACTAATTGATGAGGTGGGCGTTTAGATTCTTCAGGTTTCTCCTCAACAGCTTCAGACGAGATTAACGAAGTTTGTTCTGATTTTTTCGTCGGAGATATCGGCGCTAAAGGCGGCACCGATATGTTTTTACCGGCGGATTGGGCGATCGTTTTGGTAACTGTTTGTTTAATTGGTTCGTGCTTCTTGATGTATGGCTTTTTCGGCACCGATTTCGCCGATATTCGCGGAGATAAATCTTTCAAGTGTTGATTCGCCGATGCTCTGCTGATAGCTTGCAATTGTTCCGCGACTTGCTGGTCGAGTAAAGCGTCATCAGTTCCTTGAATCTTTTTGACAGTTTGTCCTTGCGGATTCTTGATGATTATCGTCCTTTGGTGGCCGCTAGTGCTCGGTTTGATAATCTCACTCGGTAAGCTAACTCTCTGTTGGCCTATCCGTTTCATTTTAGACGAATCAATCTTAATATTTCGATGAGATTGCGTGACCGAAGCGACGATTTGCTGCCCTCTAGCACCGATTAGATTCTGATTCGCTAGCGTTGTAATCTGGCCTTTCGAATTAACTATAGTTTGTGAGATTATATTAGCTCCCTTTGCTTGTTGCGGCGAATCTTTAGCCAGAATTTGTTTCTGAGCTATAGTCCTACCTTTAAATTTAGAAGGCGGTGATTGTTTCGGGGTGTCAGCAAAATTTTCTGTTGTTGACCTTGCCCTTTTACGATCATAATTTTACTACCGCTAGAGGACGTCATCGTCGTTTCCGGCATTTTACTGATGGGAGTCATTATCTTCTGCGTCGGCTTTTTAACTATCGCCGGCCGCTTACCTACGGTGTATTTAGAACCTGTTGTCGGCGTCGTCGTAGCCGGGACTATAATGAATTTCCCTTGTTTCCCTGGTTGGGCTATAACCGAAGAACTATGTTTTAAAATCTTTGTGGCTGTTGCAGGTGTTGTCGTGGCAGTCGTGTATAATTTTTGTATCTTTTGTTTACTTATCGTTGCAGTCGGCGGTTTCTGCATCGGATTTTTCAATATAGTCTCTTTAATCGCTAAAGTGGTAGCGAGTGAAGTTTGGGATTTATTCAATAATTTAACTTGTTGCGGTTGCGTCGACGTCACCTTCTTAATGGGATTGAGTTGAGTCTTAGTCGTTACTGGACTCTCCTGTAAGACGATTTGCATATTTTCAATCCCTTCAGGCGTTAAAATCTGATCACTTAACACGATCGGCATCGAATTTATATCGAACATATTATCATCTTGAGCGGCTTGACTCACCGGAGGTTGTAAAATATCCCCAGTCGGTGTGATGATAGTCTGTTGTAAGATCCTAGCTTTCCCTTTCGAGATAATCGGCGTTTTCTTCAACATTTTCGGGGTAGTCGGCTCAGAATCCGCGGAAACATTCAATTTCTTAACCGGCTTCTGTATAATATACGCGTCGATATCCTCAACATCCTGATACGACCGTTTCGACGTCACTTTCTTAACAGAAACCATCTTACTATCATCGACAGGTTTAATTAATTTATCCGAAAGTATCGTCGCTTTCGGTGTGCCGCTAGGACCAGGTGTAGATTGTTTCGTAAGCAATTTAGAATGCTTCGAATAAGTCGATTTCGCTGCCACAGTAGGTGGTTTCTCATTTTGGGGAATCACCGGAGGTTTAGACGCGTGATTCGATTTTGGTTTATCCGTTAAAATCTCTAAGAGTTTTGTCGAAGATGTGCTGTGTTGATTGTCCTGCAATACAATATCCTGTTCGGCTATGCTATCGGTAATTTTGGCAACCTCTGATTCGACCGAGATATCTATAGGCGGGATTATAATCTCTTCTTTTTGTGAGATTTCCTTGATGATATCTTGCGTCGTTGGTGGTTGGTACGAATCACCTTTCGGCGGTTCATCGACCTTAATTTTCTCCTCGACAGGTTCGGCGACTTTTTCTTTATCCTTAGCTAGGGGGATTTCTGGAGTTGGTGGAATTTTTTCTTTTAAATTCGGCTCCTCTATCGTTAAATTATCATCTCTTAAATCATCTTTAATTTGTTCTTCGAAACCCTCCATTATCACCGAAGGTGGTACTTCTTTAGCCGGAGTTATAACATCTTCGAATTTTTTCATCTTTATACCTTCATTATTATCGATGCTCTCTATATCTAACATTAATTTATCCTTATCCCTATCAGCTCTCCTTTTCTTATTTTTAACTTCAATCGGTGGCAACTCCTGCGAAACAATTTCAGAGACAACCACTTCCATTTCGACAGTTTTCTCTGCGATTTCAACTTCGACTAATTCCTTTTGATCGGCATCATCTATCGAAGCACGTTTCTCCTGTTCGACACCTCTTATTACGATCTCTTCCTTCACATAAGATTGGACTTCCTCGCAGAAATCCATCGAGAAACTGCTTAAAGTGATCGGTTTTGATATCTCAGGTGACGCTGCGATTTCGACTTGTTTATCTGCTAACTCAGATTCTGTCACTACTGTTAAGTTCCCTTCGATATTCACCATAGCTTCTTCGTCGAGCATTGATTTCACTAATTCAGTCGTACTCTTACTTATTTGTTCGAAACATAAATCATCTTTTTTGGTTTCCGCAGATTCTGCAGGTTTTTCTGTCGTTGACTCTATTTCAATCTGTTCCGTAGGTTTTTCAGTTTCTTCGATTATATCTGTAATTTCAGTTGAATCATCGATAATAGTGTTTAGCTTGTTCGTATCATCTTCGATTGTTTTAGATTCTTCCGCGACTGTTTGTATCTCATTTATTTCATTTTCCGATTCAACTTTTTTAAGCTCCTCGTTTTCTAATTTATCATCCTTCACTTCAGTTTCTGTTAATATTTTAGGTTCGTCTTGCAATTTTAGATCTGGACTTTTAATCGATGATTGAATATTCTCTTCGGGTATCGGTTCATCCTTTACCTCTTTAATTTTTTCCTCGATTACCTCATTTTTCGTTTCGATAATTTCATCGGGTAATTTCTCTGGAACTACTTCAGGTAATTTCTCTGTAACGTCGAAAATTTGATCGGGCACAGTTTCAGGATCCTCTTCGAAAATATCAGGCGAAAGAGGTGGTTCTTTAGGAAGATCGATTAATTCGGGTTTCTCTTCAGATTTTTGTGATAAATCAATTTCCATCGACTCTTCTGGTGATTCCTCCAGAATTTTTTCAGGTAATTCGAGAGTTTTCACCTCATCAGTGACTTTTATCTCCTCTTTATTATTTAAAGATGATTTAATCGGGTAAGTAGTCGAAGAAGGAACTCCTATTATGCTTTGTATCGTGAGCCTCTGAGATTCCGATAGGCTACTGGCGTCTATTAATTTATCTTGATCCACATTTAAATCTTTGAAAATCTTCGTAGGAGATGTGTTTATATAATCTAAATGAGATGTCGATTTTGGTTCAGGACTTCTATGAATTTTCTCATCGACTGGTGAATCTCTCGAGACTACTTTATTTTCGCTTTTTGATTTTGTTCCGATTACTAAATCTACATCTATATCCTGAGAATTATTGCTATCATCTAAATATTCTGCGGTGAATTTTTTCTTTTTCGACGAAGATTTCACCTCGTTGTCACTTGCGACCTCGGAAATATTCCTTTTATTATCCCGATTTTCCACGGGATGTAATTGCGCGAGCTCAGGAACGGTAGCAATTTTAAGCCGTTTACTACTTCTAACAGGGGTACTTCTAGATTTCTCACCATGTTTCGCACTCTCTTTCTTCCCATCCCCTAATTTCTTCATCAATTGCGTTTTCAATTTAGACACCTCGAGAGATTTCAATTCCTGCTTAGCTTCAGCTTCGAGACTAGGTTCTTCCACTTTCTCTACAGTAGCGGCAACATTTTCCTTCGACGAATTCTTAGTTTCATCCTCGAAAGTCTTCACGAACCTCTTCTTAGGATTCGTTAATTTAGTTGCGATCTCTGTATTCTTCACGATGGGAACTTCTTTAACAGCTTCGATGGGAGGTGGTGTTTCTAGACTAGACGAATCGCCTTCAACTTTAACAGGTTCTTCTTTTTCGAGAACCGGAGGTGGTGGACTCGTATCTTTCCTAATCGGCTCTTCCTCGTCCTCTAGTTTATCAGGAAATTTTATGGTCTTGGCATTGTGAAAATTTTGCTCATATTTAGGTAAAGCCGGGATATCAAGGAGTTTAGGTACGGTAACATCTTCTTTAAGAGCGTTGTTAAAAGCTTCGAATTCCTTCTGAAATTGCGAATCGCGTTTCCGCTGCAAAGATTCGCTCTCATCCCCCAAATCAGCATCTTTATTATCATTCGGTTTATCAGATTCCGATTCTACTATATTAGTTTCGATACTCTTAGGCGTCGAGCTACGCGATTTCGCGTCTTGAAGCGATTTTCTCCGGTCTGTCGGCGGTATCACTCTCGGGATTTTCCTGCCTTCTTCCACCGTCGTAACCGGAGGGCTCTCTTCGTCTTCGACGAAATCGAAACAAGATTTTTCGTTCTCGATTCTAGGCGCGTCTTCTTCTTGAGGAGGTTTCGGCGATAATCTTTCAGCAACCGTTTGAATTGGAATATCCTCTTCGTCCTCGTCGTCGACCCATTCAGCTAAAATATCCGTACAGATATCGGTTGCTTTCGCCGGTTTTATCGGTTTGGGAACCGGTTTCACCGGTTTCCGTTTTATTAAAGGTTCCTCGTCGGACGAACTTGTACTATGATGACTACTGCTGCTACTACTTTTACTGCTGCTAGAACTGCTGATGCTACTTTCGTCGTCGCTGCTATCTTCCGAACATAGTGGTAATCCCTGCCGTAATAATTCCAAATCTTCTTCGATAGTTGCCGTTTTCGATAGAGGAAACCTCCGTTTCTGACTACGTTTAAGAGGGGATTTCTTGATTTTCTTCGGGGATGATTGGCGGGAACCACCGCCGCTTCTATGCTGGAATTTGTTGTGGAACACTATGACTTCTATCCTGTTCGATTTGAAGCCGCAGCTGTAGCATTTGTATTCGTGCTCGGGGATTTTGGATTCCGAAGGTGCTTGTACTAGCACGCGGATTTCGCAATCGTCTTTACCGAGGAATCGAGGATGAGTTATGAGACTGTACATTTTCTTCGATGAAGCTGGCGATGTAATGGATTCTGCAAGAATAAATTAAATTTGTAATTTGTTGCAGAATTTGTTTCGAATTTCAGATAAAAAAAAAAGAATGTTGACCCGATTTGACGGCTGTTTTTATTTTATTGTTACATTCAAATTTTTCTTATATTCCTATTTTATTTTAGTATTCTAATTAAAGTTAATTCCTGCCGTTTTAGTCATGTTGTTTTTGTTTAGAAAAATAAACGATGTTCAGGTCTCTGTAAAAAATCACATGAAAATAGAAAAAATTGAATAACAAGAAGGATCAAACTCAACAAATAACTTTATCCTAAACATATAAATGTTTGCAGTTTCCTGAAACTAAGAAACCGAAGCAAACAGAAAATATAAAAGTGGATTTATTGCGGTGCTACCTAATTTCCTATCCAAGAGAGAACTACAAGTTCTTATCTTTCCATCTGATAAAGTAAAAAAGGATAAAGGATCCACACCTTATAAAAATAGTTTATCCAATCATCTGGTGCTGATTAAAAAACCATCGATAAAAGTACTTTTCCAATAAGATATTACAAAGATGAAGAAACACTAAATTAAAATTTCTCTAAGAAATATTTTTTATTGTGAAGAAAAATACATTAAACTCTCAAATTATTATCGCTGCAAGAAATCGAGGACTATTGCTACGTTTTTCTCTTACTGCGATCTGATAAAAATAAATTCTCTTAAACGTCAAATAAGATCAAATTTATAACACTATACTACCTCTTTTTTTTTATATAAGCTTCGACATATAATGATCGGTTTTATTTAACATTAAAGTTTCCGTTTGAACAAATCCGATTATTATTATATTCGATAAAATATTCAAGTTTAACATAACGAACGTAACCTTCCGAACTTATTTTTACATAAAATGTATACTTATACGTACTTCCTGTGCTGCTTCTTCCTCTCCCACGAGACGGTGAATCTTTCGGTTTTTTCTGAGCCGGCGAACCGAAAATACTAGCATAATTTGGCTTCTTTTCTGGCTCCAATTTGGGATCGCTTAATATATTCGGATCTCCTTCCACTTTCTTTTCTGCCGTGACGACATCCCCCGAAACTTATCCATAAACGCATGCTTAGCTCTATATAAATCTAAAATTTAATCATTTAATACAACGTATCCAGCTATAATTTACGTAAAACGCACCCAATCCTTTCTTGATATATTCATATTTCTTACTAGAATTGTACAACGCTATACGATTTAATTGTTTGACAAATTCGCTACAAATTACGAATAATTCGATTAAAATTAGTTTGAACTCATCGTTTAATACGTACTATTTCTCTTCGTCGAAGAATTTCACCACGGCTAACGGTGGTTTCTTAAAGCTTTCAGTTATATCGGTTGGTAAGTCATCGAATTGAACAATCTCTCCCGCCACCAGCATGGACCTAATTTAACCCAAACTACATCGCCGTTATTGTATGTCACTGAACTTTCTTCTTCACACATTTTTAATCACTATGTATGGTGTAGTGTAATGCATGAAGATAATCTGCAACGTGACGAATGACTGTAAGTTCGTGTATAAGCACAGACACCAAAACAAAAACACGTAACAATTTCACCGCTTAAAAACAAAGAAACGTCCGTTAATTATTTATAAAATGACACCACCGTCGTGTACAATCACTTTGGGCGCGTATTAGCGGTTAACATTTTGTAAACAGAGTGGTGTTAGCTCAGGGCCTTCTCTCTCCTGTAAAAACTAGACTGGCTATTGGTCATTTTATAAATAGCCACTGGAAAGGCATAATGCTAACCATAACCCTATTTTTCGTCTTCAATTTGCTTCCACCATTTATCTTCCTGATCGTTTACAGCCGATTAAAGGTGCGCCGCACTGTATACACCGACAGTTTGTTATGTTTAAAAATATTTACGAAGGAGAAATTTTACTTGTCAGAGACGTACATGTTTTACCCATAATACATTTCGTTATTGGCGTCGTCAATAATGCCAACATATTCCCTATAACAGCGCTTTTTTTATTTAAAATAAATAATTATCCTTATTAATTTATAATCGAGATATATCAAATCGATTTTTAAATTAATTATTTTATATTGTGCAATAAAATTCGCATGAGATTTATCGTAGGATTATTAATTCGTAATAGAAAATTGTATTTACTGACATGGCAACCATAATGGCTGAATACAGAGATTGCGCCCAAAATACAATATTAGACGTCGCCAAATAATTTTATTATCTAATCTTTATTATAAATACAATTTTATAAATGAAACTTGTGCAGAAGATATTGCGAAATCTATTATTTTGCCCTTAAAATTTAGATTTTGCGTACTATTTAATATAGAAAATGTAAAGGCGGGAACGAAAGTTTCCTCTAATAATTTGAATGTTTGATATCCTGCAGGAGACGACGTGTTTTTAAGTTTAATCAGATTATTCCATTACATCATAATTTGGACTGCATCTCTAATATGCGTACAGCGCAATTAATAAAATAAAACAATGTACATACATAGTTATGTTATTTTCATAAAATATCTATATATGCAGACATAAAAGTAAATCAGCTGTTTATGAAACTTAATGCATTTTTTATATTTCTTTTATTGCTATAAAGAGTGCTCAGCCAACTCCCTGCATACACGCACGTTTGAAAATATTCCTATAAACAACAAAAATAATCTGTCTATCTGAAAATTAGATACGTCGACCTATAAAAGAAATTGTGTATTTAAATTCCACACTAATAAGATATTTTCAGAAATTTTTGCCGCCTACACAACAAAAATTAGTTTTAAAATAATTGCGTTGAAGCTTCTACATAATAGCATGAGACGCTTTTGTGTTTCTTAAATATATCGCTTCTTTAATAGTAAGTTAATTTTTTCACATAAGGTCAAAACTTGATGAACCTCAACTTAGCAAACTGAACGGACAAAGCAATCCGGAACCGGTTAAAAACAGTCGTATATAGGGCTGCAAGATATTTTTTCGCTTTCGATTTAGGGAAGTGTACCTTTTCAATAGTACCCTTTTAGATAACATAAAGTGTTTATGTTGTACCTGTACTAAAATGTTTGGTATCCTGACGACTGGCAACAACCTACAAAAAAATGTTTTTAAATTCGCGTTAATTTTGATCAATTTGTTGCCAACTGCAAAAAAATCAAATTTCATTAACTGTCAAACCATCAGAAATGTCTTTGAAGTGAAATATGGGTGAACTTTGTAAATTCAGTATCGCCAACTCAAGACAGTTGTCATAAATGTCTCTGTGTATATGTCAATTAAAATGAGAGGTAGAATTAAAATTTGACGTTTGCGGTATATTTTTCCATTAATGTTTACATTCTTCTGTGTTAATAGAAGATTTAATGAAATATATATTTAATTTAGTAATTTTTATGTGTCACGTACTGAATTCGATTATACAGGGTGAGCAAGTTCAAATGTTGGAGGTTGGCAAAACAAATTTTCAGTTGGTAACACTATGCAGTTGGTAGTAATTAGTTATCGGGATTATACCATGAGTAGAAAAAAAAATTGGTTAAATATCTTTAATAAAAATATGTTTTTATATTACAAAACCTTTACATATAAATACAGTTTGTATACAATTGTTTCTAGACAACTTTTTTACTTATTTATTTACAATAATTGATCTAATTAATCGACAATTTACACAACATTCAATCATCAAGAGGTGATAACCGACGACGAAAATATTTGCTTCAATATCTGCGGCAACGTTTGCAAATCAATACAGATAAATGCGTGACCGGCTGGTAATTGCTGAGTTAACCTAAAAATTTTCAAATTAAACTCCACCACAAACCATTACACTCGTATATGCGATAAAATTCAAACCTTTCAGCTTGATCTCCTAAACCACCGATAAATAT
This sequence comes from Holotrichia oblita, assembly GCA_023690525.1. Lineage (NCBI taxonomy): Eukaryota > Metazoa > Arthropoda > Insecta > Coleoptera > Scarabaeidae > Holotrichia > Holotrichia oblita. The sequence continues at coordinate 102,216,389 of CM043020.1, forward strand.
AGTGTAAGCTTTAACTTTCTCGTGTGAAGTTAATAAACTTCCTAATTTTGCCGGGGAAATCCCGTATCGTTGTAAATTAGCGTCGGAAAGCACCACAACTATAGCTTCATCGCAATCTTCCTGCGCTAATTCCTCAATAGCTAATTTAGTCGCTTCTAACGTGTGATCTCCTTGCCAACAATATTGCGAATGAGCATGCATCACCTGAAAAAATTAAGTTTAAAATTAATTAATTTTTAATTTAAATAAAAGAAAAATTACTCTTAATATATCCAATCTTTCTTTATTATTCTTCGGTGGTTCTTTCCGTCGAATAAACTCGATTTTATCGGTATCACCTGAATGGCCGATAATATCGTAGACGATTTTATCTTCGAATCCTTCGAACGCTTCCATTACTAAGACAACAGCTTCTAATTCCCGATCCAATCTACCGTCGTACGAATTAAATCTGGTGGATTATTAAAAAGGTACATTCTTGCGATGTTGTGGGGTTGTCAAATTTATCTCATACCTGTACATACTTCCAGAAACGTCGACTACAACCCTGAAGAATTTCGGTTTCATCTGTGGTGTACCCAATTCGGGTTCCTGTTCCATCCTTCTTCGAAATATGTTTTTCTCACCCAATATACCTAGAAAATCCGCATCAAAACTATAGTTAGGATAAAAAAATAAATCGACCACACCCCCCATACTCGCAGAAAAATGTCTCTAACATGAAAATTAAATTCTATTTTTTGCTTTTAAAACCTGGTTGACATCGGTCGTCATTATAGGTCCCTACCTTATCAACCCTTAGAAGTTGGCTGTCAGATGTCAATTGGTATACAGTTTCGTCAGCAGTATTCAAAAATATTACCTGGAAATGACTGAACCAATAAGTTTGACGACAAGTTGAATTTCCCGCCAGTTTTCATTTTCTTTAAATTGGCCAACCTGTCGTAAACTCATAGTCGTCTCAACGAATATTTCAAAACGGGTGCTAAGGTTACAGTATTAAGAAAATATTTACATGACTTGACTGTTTGTTTTGAAAAAAAAAACAATTTTAATAAAATCTAATAAAAACACTAAAAAAAAACGCAGAAGAAACTGAAGGAAAAACCGGATAGAACAAAATTATTTATAAAAACGCTAAATACCTCCAAATACGAGCTAACTATGACAAACGTTTTCGAATGTTTTACAGTCATTGTGTCCAACCTAAGATAACAAATAAAAAGCGGGAAATTCAACTTGTCCTCAAACTTATTGGCTCACTCTGTACACAGCAATCGAAAACACCGACTCAAATGATTACGTTATTGTGATAAGCTCAAATGAGACTACCATGTCAAGAGTTTACCAATAATATCGGAAAAAACTGATAACTTTCATTGGAGAAGAAGTTGTGGCAGAAAGCGATGCACATCGGAGAGAGAGAGAGGGAGATTCTTGATGATTTAATCCACACCTCCGTCGGGGTTTCACCAGCGTTCAAATTAGACGAGAGCTTAGAGAAACGCGGAGTGTGGTTGATGAAAATCTATCACTGCAGCGACAGTACTTAACTGGAAGTTGAAATAAGAGTTCTGAACTTGCCGGCGTATAGTTCAGATTTGAATCTTATTAAACACTTGCAAGATGAATTCAAAATGAAGGCTCTGGCTAGACATCCCGCACAATTTACGAGATCCATTAAAAACTTTTTATTTCCTCATCATTTTAAAGTTTTAACTCGATAAAAAATTAACCTCACTATTTTTTTATATAAATAAAAAGCGCAAGCTAAACGAATATGCACTCATAGTTTGCATGCCAGCGCCATTTTACTGCGGGTATACGGCATCTAGATGAATTAAATACAATACCATCGATTAATTTAATATCATCCAACTCCCCGGTCGTCTGATGCCGGCTCCATTGTCGCTCTTTATTTTTAGCTTGTAAGCTGCCCAAAATCACCCGTAACGATTGAACCTGTTTCGATACGGCCTTAGAAAATGCCGTATATAAAGTGGCGTCGTAACCGCTCATCCCGATCTCCTTTAATTTCTCTTGAAACGCTTTCCTGCCCATTTCCCGGGCTGCTTTTAGAACGTGCTCGGGTACCGTCGCTTTTTCCGCGTCTGAAAGCTATATCTAGGTAGGGAATTTGACATTTATCGAGTTCAATCATCATTACTTGATGTACAGGGTGTCCTGCGTCTAATCTGTAGGGTCCACCTTTTCCTCCTAGGCCAGCGGTGTCTCTACCGCCAGTTCCCCCAGCCCAGGTGTTACCTCCGACGTGGGGATCATTTTTAGGATCGACTTTACCATGTTTAGGCGAAGAAACATCTTTACTGAATTAAAAAAAAGGTGAATTGATGTTTTAAAATTAATTTTATTTAAAATACCTACCCGCTCTTACTTTCGATCGTAACTTGTAAATATTCTTTCGCTCTTTTCGTCGCTAGATACTCAGCTGTGAACAAATTCTTTTCCGTAAATCCATGCTTCAATAAAACTTGACCTAAAGTATCAATAACCTCAGGGCTGTAACGATCAAAATCGAACACGTTAAAAATGGCGTCCTCTAAATCAGATTCAGGATATTTCTATAATAATCATATACATTAAAACGGATTAATTAATCAAAAACATCAATTACCTGTAGATGCTTCACGATATTAACCACCTCCCTAGTCGAATACGGGTAATTTACCAAACCCTGATCCGCCATGACGCGTAATTCCCCGAAAACACCGACTAACTTCTTAATCATATCCTCAGGAACGTCAGGCCCGTATTGTTTCAACATATTTATCTCGGATTTCCGCGTGGGATTATCGACAGCGTGGCTGCTGAATAAATCTCCTAAAGCTCCGAAGAAATCGTTCCCTAAAAAGGGGAATCCCGGACGATTCGCCAGGACGATAATCCTAAATTCAGGATGTGTTAAGATGTAATTCGAAGGATCCACGTTTTCAAGTTGAGGTAATGCAGTCACTATCCGCCTGCCGTCGCTTAAAATCATCTGCCCTGATTCGACCAGAGTTTTTAAAATGCACGTCACGTGAGTTGGCGCTTTATCAGCCTCGTCCACGACTAGAACGTGGCCGTTTTTAATAGCTCTCACTAGAGGGGAGTCTTCATGGATTAAAAGGCCATCTTTAACGGTTGGTTGCACTGTTAAAGTTTGTACTGTTGTATCCCTGTGAAGTTGGATATATTCCCTAGGTCGATTTAATAGTTCCAAGAATCTGTCGACGATTTTATTTTTTCCAACACCTTGGTTACCGACTAAAAATAAATGCTGCCCTAATTGGAAATCTTGAAGTAATCTTTCCATTAAATGTAAATGCTGAGGTACATCGTAAAATAATATATTAGGAACTTTCGTTGTATTATCGGCTTTGTATACTCGACCTTTAGTCGCACCAATCGTCAACACACCATCAACCACCCCGTATTTTAAAGGCTCTTCAAACTGACTATGATCATTCGAATTAATTCCTAGGTTATGTACAGTCCGCTCTAAAGCCTCCCTCGTTAAAGACGGCAAAAATTTCATCATAAACGTCGCTTCGATCGTATCGTACGCATCGTCAGTTGGGAATTTCTCCATCCGCGCCGCTATCCTCAACAGTTGCCTAGTCGAAAGATGTCCGGCTAGATTACGAAGCGCCGGATCCGGATTCTGACGCAAAACGTGAGCTAAATCGATAATTTGGTGTAACGGTTTCGGTATGACACCGCACCGGGAAGTTATGATGTGCATCTCCTCGTGTTTACTTAAAGCGTGAGCCTCGTGGAATATGAACAAACTCAGTACTTCCGGTGACATCCAATTTACTCCTGTTTGTAAAGTGGGTGGTTCCCCAATCGCGATGATTCGGAAATCTGGATGTACTTTTAGGACGCCGTTGATCGAGAGTTGATCGTCGGTGATGTTGAATTGTTGTTTCATTAAATCGTAACGTTCCGAGCTTAAGAGACGTTTCCCATCGTGTAGCTGTATTTCACGGTCGTGTACTAACCTGTCATGATTTAAACAAAGTTGGCAATAAATGCAGTAATATTTTTAAAGCTAATACATTTTTTAAAACAAAACAAAACTGATTTGTCTGTTTAACAGCTCGATAGCTGTAGTGGTAAGAGCGACTGATTAGCGAAAGTGAGAATCAGTTAAGTGCTGGTAGGATACTGTTGTGGTGCTGTTGCAGGCGCCAAATTGCAAATGGCAACACCGTAATTCTGAGTAATTGTTTGGGAAAAAGCTATGCAAGTAGTGGTGGAACGCAACAGAAGCAAAATTGCTAGGCTTTCCATGAAGGGAGGACAATGCAGTGGTCACTACAAGACCTCTTCGCGTGGAATTTTGAAACTATATTTTACATTAAATTACATCCGCACAGAGTGCACTAATTTTGTTGCAATAATTTTAAGATTGTAACGAGAACAATGTTTAATCCGATGTGAAGATTTGATACCCTACCCACATTATGGAGACAAAAAAAGTCAAACAGCAAAATCTTTTAACGCTCTTTAGTAGAGACAAGGACAATATTCAGGAGAAAGATGGTGATAGTGCTGAAAGTTTGCCAAGTACTAGTGCTTCAAGTTTAGGGGAAACACATAAAAACAAACACGTTTATACTTCGGAATGGGAACCAAAAAGAGGAAAGTAGACTATGTTAGGCATTATAATAAAGAGTATTTAAAGCTAGGTTTCATTGTAGCCCCTGGCAATGATTTGTCGCCACGGCCTTTGTGTGTAGTATGTACTGAAATTATGTCAAATGAAGCTATGAAACCTTCCAAACTTGCTCGTCATTTGCATTCTCGAAACATAACGATTTTACTGCTTCAAACGTCTTATTTAGTTGCGCTTCGAATAGCTAAATCTAAAAAACCGTTTGCTATTGACGAGGAGTTAGTAAAGCCTTGTATCCAAGATATCGTTCGAGAAATTTTAGGTCCTCAAGCTGCTGTAAAACTAGAGGCCTTACCGTTTTTCGGACACCACCGAAAATCAAGATATTTTGCGATTCAACTTGATGAATCGACTGACCTGAGTAATCATGCTATTCTACTTTGCTTCGTGAGATATAGTGAAGATAAAGATTTAAGGGAAGAACTTGTTTGTTGTCTCGACTTACCTGGACGAACTACTGGTTCAGAAATATTTACGATAGCTACGTAAAAATTACTACCTCGCTACTTATACTGCTACGTCGCACTTACGTTCCAACTAAGTGGCGAGGACGTAGCGGCGTGGTCATCGCTACTTTATAAGATTTCGCTTGTTTGCTTATCGTCTTCGCCTTGTCTTTCTCTTACATATTTAAAAAGAGCTTTTAAGCATATTTGTAGGTTTAAGGAAATATATCGCTTGTAGGGGTACACACAACGTTGCTGATTTACGAGTTTAGAGTACAAAAAAATTTAAAACGCTTAAAAAAATTCTGTCAAATGTGATGTTGATAGATTGAAAAATTAAACGCGTCTTCTCAAAATATGTTTTACATTTTTTTTTTCGGGAAGACAAAAAAATGCATAAAAATCAGTTTCGCTTTAATTTATTTTTTTTTCTTATGATATTTTGAGGATACTGTAATTGTTGTATAATGTAACGGCGTCCTACATTTTTTCAGTAAATATGTCGCATTTTACAGAAATTACTGCAAAGTAGTATTGGCAGATTGGAAAGTAAAAATTACTGTGAAGTAGTTTTCGTGAGTAGCGAGATAATTAATTTCACCTTAAATATTACTACACAGTCCCATAACATTGAAAGAATTTCAAAAGTAGAAACGACGTCGTAGTTACTTTCAACGATACCATAAAGTAATAAATACTTTGAAGTGAAATATTAGTAATAAAACAACGTTACAGGGACTATCGAATATCACTTTAAAGTTTGTGCCACCTTAAAGTTATTTTATATAGTAACAGTCCCATTCGAGAAACTTCAAAAGTTACCTAGTTCCAAATTGTAGTAATAATAACTACATAATTACCAAAAAAGTTTAAATGAAAGTAGGAAAAACTAGAAAGTCTTTTTTTTAGTGATATTAACGTAACAACGACTTGTTTGAAGTTCCAATCTCGGTTACGGTTGATGCAGTTTAGTAAAGTTATCAAATTATTAGTAAATTTTGCGACTTCCTATTTATGTGAAAAGACTTTTTCAGTCATGTCTGTAATAAAAACCAAACAGAGAAAACGAATAGATGTTAATGCAACGCTTCGTCATATCGCACTAAAAATGTAATTGCATAACATATTCTAAAATAAAAAATAATATCTACAAGTATATTAGTTTTTATTTGTCTTAGCTTTCCGTCCGCAGGTGCAAGAAGGTTGAAGAACACTGGTATAAACTGTCTAATAGACGGGTTACCTAATAAATGTGATCCGGGAGTATTTCGATGACAGACAGTTGCATACATAGGTGGGAATTGAGAACGGGATTAAGATGCAGACGGGGGTGCCGCAGGTATCTATACTGGGCCCTACGTTCTAACGACGCATAGAGTAAATTGAAGTAATGACCGGTGCTAGCACCTTGTCGGTTTCCGAGTTGACTACGTTCGTATATATATAAAAAAAGACAATTCTTTTCTGGTGCTACGTAAAGGAGGACGTTGACGTCAATAATTCCTAAGAAATTATTTAATCATCATTTTTCATAATATCAATCAACTTACCTATGTAACACGGACAAAGTACTAGGATGTATCCTATGAATCCCATCCAAAATAGCAATCTTCCCTTCTAAAGCAGCCTGTATCAACGGCGAATACCTCCAAATAGTATCTCCATTATCTAAAGTCGTCCTTTGCTGAATCAAATCCCTAGACGTCATATCCTGATACAACACGATCAATTCCGTCTCCTTCCCCATCATTTCCGCCATCTTATTAATCAAAATACTTTTCCCACAACCTCTAGGACCCACCAAGCAGAAATCCCCGACAGTGAAAGATTGCAACATTTCATGAATTAGTTTATTTTGAGCTTCGGTTTCGACGTAGGCTCCGCTCTGTTTTGTTGGAGGTTTAGGCTTGAACATGTTACCTAATCGTTGTGCTATGTAAGAAAGGGATATGGGCTGTTTCGATTCGACCCCCACTTTAAGGGCGGTCAAGAGATTTTCGACAGATTTAACGCCATCTTTCAAGAAAGTGTTGTACGGGTAGAATCGGTAAAAAACGTTGTAAACTGATAAGTCCGAGTTGCGTTCCTAAAATTTTCGAATCAATTAATAATTTTTATTGGTTAGAATTTTTAGTTTTGAGTTTTACCATGATTTTAGCTGCTAACGGAAGATTATCGATGGGAAAATCAGGAAGTCCTAAATTCGCACTTTCTTTACTTAATAAAACGAAAGCTGTTGATAACAAGTCGTGCAGTTTTATCTCAGGAACGTTAGGAGCGATATTTTTAAGTTCCAATAACCATTCCTATAAATTTAAAATTATAATAAGTAGTAGTAAGTTTTAAAACGCCATCTATTACTTAAATAATTTATGTTCCAAGATGGACGTGGAATTAACATCGTTTAAAACTTTAAAAACAATAAAGGTAACACGCGAAAAGTAGCGACTTATCATGTCATCACATTAAGTTAATAAAATGGATGTGGGCGAAAAACGGGAACGCGTCTCCTACCTACACGGTGTAAAGTTCTGAATGGATGGGTTTCTGCATCGTGAACTATATAACGGATTGTAGGAATTGTTTCCTTTGGTCGTAAATCAAAACACATGCATCGCAAGCTCTTACTTCCGCATTGTTTCGGAAGATGAATATCTATCTCGACCAGGTTTATTATTGCTGTAGTTTCAGAATTTTGCATAGTTACGGACTGTTAAAAGTTTTCCTTTTATTCTTTTACTTTTAGGTAGTGATGATTGTCACGAAGTGCAATAAAAAGTTTTAATGTTAAATAAGTTTTCAAATAATACAGCGACAAACGACTTTCGCCTTATGAGAATGTAATTATGTTTGTAAATTTAGTTTTAATCGTGTTTTGTGAAGTTAGCTTTTAGTTGAAAATGGGTCAGATATTATTATTGAATATATTTAAATTTTAAAATCTGTTCGTATCTACGGCATATTAAGTTTAAATTATATTAACGTCAACAAAATTAGATTCATATTATTTTTTGAATTAATTCATTTGGGTGTTAATGAATTTGCTTATTTGCTAGGTTGATTTATTTTTCCTAAAGGAGTTGATATTCAATTATTTTTCTGTGGTTACCATTGTAATCAGTAGGAAAAATACTACAAATATTGATAGGAGAGGGTGGTGGGAATTAAAATTAAAATTACCATTGTCAACTTTTTATATAACAGGAATGTCAGTGGTTATGTCAATAATTATTATCAATTAATTATCTTAAAAGTTAGTAAACGGGTATCGAGACACCGACCGACACCGCACTTTTGAAACACCCTGTATATCGCTCCCTTTCTGAAGAATAAAACATTATTTTTTCTTTCTATTTACTTTTAATTACCCGATACATTATAAAATAACATAATTACAGAATAACAACAATATTGACTTAATGACATTTTTATAACTTCCGGTTGACGTCACATTGACGTCACAATAACATTTTAACGACCTAAGGTCGACAAACTCGCGCATAACGTTGAATAGCGGTTCAGTTGACCGTCGACAACGGTAGAGGTAACATCTATAGAGACGGCTGTGTTATTTTACATCGGACGAATTGAATTCTTGTTGGGAATCGTTTCTCGTGAAATTACGAATGGAAGTTATCGAAAGATAGGTTGTGTTGTCCTTTCTCCGTAGAAGGTGGGTCATTTTCGAATCGCATTATTACTGGAGATGATAGCTGCGGTGTAACAGTAGGAACTACCTAATACGAACGCTAGTTCGAACTGAAATTTTGCTTTGATGCAACGCGGTGTACGTTAGTGCGAGTTGTCCCTCTACAGCTCTTGCGTTCGTCAGATTCTCTCTCTTTGTGTTGACACTCGGATTCTGTCCGGGTGGGTGCTCTAATGGCATAGTTCCGCTGACGCCACATACCCTCGTGAGGGTCTATCAACCGATTAGAGAGGTTTGACGTCCGTGAGGGTCTCAAAAGGGACAGTCTCAATCTAATTTATATCCCGTTTGGGCTGATTAATGCCCCAGAATACCAAAAAAGCGTTCATATTAGAACTGTTCTTATTGTTGATGGTTTGGTAGGTCGGTTCATATCGAAGGTTTGGGTATTGCGTTGAACGTTGGTCCACGTCTTGAAATAAGTGTCAAGTTACTTAAGGAGATCTTTGTCTTATTGTTGATGGTTTGGTAGGTCGTTTCCGATAGAAGGTTTGGGTATTGCGCTAAATGTTGGTCTAAGGCTTGAGATAAGTGTTAAGTTACTCAAGGAGATCTTTGTCTTACTGTTGATGGTTTAGTACGTTGGTTGATATCGAAGGTTTGGGTATTGCATCGAACGTTGGTCCAAGTCTTGAGATAAGTGTTAAGCTACTTAACGAGATCTTTGTCTTACTCTTGATCGTTTGGGTATTGCGTTGAATGTTGGTCCACGTTTTGAAATAAGTGTTAAGTTACTTAAGGAGATCTTTGTCTTATTGTTGATGGTTTGGTACGTTGGTTGATATCAAAGTTTTGGGTATTGCGTTGAATGCTGGTCCACGTTTTGAAATAAGTGTTAAGTTACTCAAGGAGATCTTTGTCTTACTGTTGATGGTTTAGTACGTTGGTTGATATCGAAGGTTTGGGTATTGCATCGAACGTTGGTCCAAGTCTTGAGATAAGTGTTAAACTACTTAACGAGATCTTTGTCTTACTGTTGATCGTTTGGGTATTGCGTTGAATGTTGGTCCACGTTTTGAAATAAGTGTTAAGTTACTTAAGGAGATCTTTGTCTTATTGTTGATGGTTTGGTACGTTGGTTGATATCAAAGTTTTGGGTATTGCGTTGAATGCTGGTCCAAGTCTTGAGATAAGTGTTAAGCTATGTAAGGAGATATTTGTCTTACTGTTGATCGTTTGGGTATTGCGTTGAATGTTGGTCGACGTCTTGAGATAAGTGTTAAGCTATGTAAGGAGATATTTGTCTTACTGTTGATCGTTTGGGTATTGCGTTGAATGTTGGTCGACGTCTTGAGATAAGTGTTAAGCTATGTAAGACAGGAGATATTTGTCTTACTGTTGATCGTTTGGGTATTGCGTTGAATGTTGGTCCACGTCTTGAGATAAATGTTAAGTTACTCAAGGAGATCTTTGTCTTACTGTTAATGGTTTGGTAGGTCGTTTCCGATAGAAGGTTTGGGTATTGCGTTGAATGTTGGTCCACGTCTTGAGATGAGTGTTAAGTTACTTAAGGATATCTTTGTCTCACTGTTAATGGTTTGGTACGTTGGTTGATATCGAAGGTTTGGGTATTGCGTTGAATGTTGGTCTACGTCTTGAGATAAGTGTTAAGCTACTTAAGGAGATCTTTATCTTATTGTTGATCGTTTGGTAAGTCGTTTCGTGTTGACTACTAATCGGAATGGTATGTTTGCTCTAATCTACATCAAGGTGGTTTGGATTATTTTGGTGTTAATTTTTTTGTATATCTACTACCGTCTTGCAAACGACCAGATATTTTGGTTGCATACTGTGATTTGTCCGCGATAACAGCTACGTTTGTTTCATCTGCATTCTTGCTGTTGATGCTTCGGTAGAAGGATCTCTACAGAAGATTCGAGCTTTCGAAAAATTGTCAGCATCCTATGCAAATAGATCTTAACTTTAAATTATTTTCTTAGATGTAATAGTAGAATCTATCGATTTTAACTTTATCGCAATGAAGTTAGGTAACGCTAAGTTTCATTTTCAATAACGTAATACTCCAGACAAACCGATAGATTCTACTAGATTTTTTTTTTCCAATTTAACAATAGGATCTACCTGATATGAACGCTAGTTCAAACTCAAATTTCGTTTTGATGCAACAAGATATATTTTAGTGCGAGTTGTACCTCTACACCTCTTGTATTCGTGAGATTCTCTCTGTTTGTGTTGACACTCGGATTCTGTCTGGGTGGGTGCTCTAATGGCATAGTTCCCCTGACACCACATACCCTCGTGAGGGTCTATCAATCGATTAGAGAGGTTGACGTCTATGAGAGTCTCAAGAGGTCAGTCTCAAACTAATTTATATCTCGTTTGCATTAACTAATGGCCGCAGAAAGCCACAAAAATGCGTTCATATTGGAACTGTTCTGATTTTTGATGGTTTGGTAGGTGATATTTTGTAGAAGATGTTACAAAGATAATACGAACTATGCAAAAAAAAACAGTTTACGGTTAAAACGAACATGAGCTCTGCCATTTTTTAACTATTATTTTATTGTGGTTAATATCTATCGCCTTTGCGCTACGGATTGCTTTTCCTGCCTTGTAAAGAAATCGTAGAACAGAATGTTAAAATAATAAAACTAAATTTGGACATACTCTAATAAATTCGATTGCTCCCTTTTTATTTTCCAAAAATAATCTAAATAATTGTATCCAAGGTTGTTATGGCCGTTAAAATGAAGCCTCCTCCCTCCCTCCACAAAAAAAAAATTAAATCCTAACCGACGTATTCCAACAAAAACAAAATATCCGTTTCTATCTACATGAATGCAGTAAATATATTTGGGTACTTGTTAGATTTCCTTTGTTTGATCGCATGCCAGTAAACAATACTCGAAGATTTCAGAAAACCTTTCCAAAAGCTCGCGTGCTATTTTTCTCCCTGCGTGAGACCCCGCTCGGAAACTCACCCCCACCCACCTCAGACTACCGTTCCCCCTACTCTCTACATGGTTGTAATGGAAACACATTCAATTTGGTTGGCGATAAATTGAAGCGAAGTGAAGACATTATCGCTCGTTTCTGATCTCGCTATACATACCGTGTTCCGCATTATAGCTATTACTGCGGTTAGTGGACTGGATCGCGCGGTATAACACCTCGGAATTTCAATTGATTTTAATGGATCGCAGCGCGTTTTTTTTTGTCCTTCTTCTTCCTAGCGGTATTAATATTCGTTCTGAATGCGTTCACGTCTAGACGTATTTATCGCGATGGTAATCGCGTGAGGTTACGCCTTGCCGTTTTATTATTTTCAGGATGTCATATAATAGACAAGATCTGTTTTCTTTTTTTTGTCACGAAATGAAATTCCTATGCAGTCAATCAGGAAGATGAGTATAAAAAAATGTCTGTATGGGTAAAGTTATTAATAAAATTGGCTTGGGTCGAAGAAGGAACTCTCGAATATTTTCGAGATTTATTGCGTTGGGATGGAATTTAACGTAGGTAATAAAAATATTTTTAGTAGAAATTAGAATGCCCATTAAAGCGAATGGTATATCTTTTGTTTAACAACAATAAAAATATTTCTAAAATATAGAAATAAAAAATCACAGATACTTAAAAGCGGATTTGAAGAAGAAGATTAATTCTGCTCCGAAATTGTCGTTGGAAGAACTATTAAAGCAAACCCAAAGAAATTAAACTAAAAGAAAAAAATTATCGCGGAAACATCTCAAGAAATTTTGCAGCAGTTTTAACAAAATAACTGACAAAAACCTACAAATCTGTAGCGATCCGATTCTCTCGAAAACAAAATCCACCCTCCTCCAGGATCGTCATCGAGGGATGGGCCCTGGAGACTCCAGATGCAGTATCTTGGGATGGTTCTTGACACGAGACTCACCTTTAAACGCCATTTTTCGATGGTAGTATCCGATTCATTCAGTCTGAGGTTGAAGTTAATGATCTACACAGCGTTTCTCCGGCCGATACTCACCTATGTCACCGATTCCTAGTCCAGGGCTTCTAAGATACAGATCATACGATGGGGTCGCTCGATCGAAGAACCCGTTGGTGCAGTATCTCGGGGAGCTGGATCCTGACAGACCACCACCTCGTGTCGAAACGAGGCGGATACTGCAGCGAATTGATATGGCGCCATGAAAGAGCCCACCATTGTGAGAACCTCTGCCACATAATAGAAATTAAAAGGCTAATGGACGAACAGCCCAACCTTAGCGAAAAGTAAAGACCAAAAACCAAAAAAGGGCAATATGACAAAAAGAGCAAAGCTTAAGTACAGCCTTGGCAGTTCAACAGCCGAGGAATTAATGCAAAACCCAGTAGTTATAGACTCAGATGAAGATATTGACTTTAAAAGGGTTAAGGAATTGGAAAAACGAGGATGATCTGATTATTTTACACTACATCTCGAACAGTTGGATATGGGACGTCTTTGATTCCAATAGGATGACGCCACGACCCATACAGCTCATAATGCACTGGCTGTTCTGAATGAAATGCTTCCCTGCCGTTTAATCTTCGGATTCAACTCTGGCTAGCAAGGAGGGTGGTTAAGCAGTTCAAACCGTAATTCGAGGACTTTCCCCGTAGCTACCGCTGAGGTGTGAGACGGCGCATTGTCTTGGCAAAACAATTTTTGTTTCCTGTAAAGGTCGAATATCATATGTACAGGCTGGCCAACTAAGAATGTCGCTCGGCCATATCTCAGGAGCCGTTTACAGTACAGCTTTGGGAAAAAAAATATTACTGACTAAAGTTACCCCGAGAAATATCTGGAAATTATTTGGAAAAGCGTAGGATGACCGCTAGAGGGCGTAACTGATCACCGAAAATTTCAATTCTTATTTTACGCGAAATTTATCAACTTAAGGTCTATTATATATATGAAAATCGGAATCTACTGAAAATTTTGCATATTTTACATCGGACAACTTTTTTGTATTTTGTCAAATAAGGAGGGGGGAGGAGGGGAAACTTTGTATTGAAAGAACGTTTATAACTTCGGTTCTGTCGAACCGAATTTTGCAAACTTAGTCTCGTTGAAAACAACATTACCCCTTCAATCTAATCCGTACAAATTAGAACCAATCTAATAAGTGACATGCATGCTAGAGGGCGCTGCTTAATTTTTTTCGGAAATTTTGTTTTTTCTCGAAAAAATTAAATGGAAACATACATTTTTGACAACGAATTAAAAAAGTAGGCTAAATTACCAATAAATCAGCGAAAACCGGGTATCGCTATCTTTTACCAATCCGAAGATATCCACAGAAACGTGTCCGATGGTAAAAATTTCTTCTATAAATTTAAATTATTCTGCTTCCCGTCAACGGAATTTAACAAATTTGGAAAGGATTTTCATTGGGCTATGTCTCGTAATTCAAACTGTTGAATATTGTTTTGTCCATTACCGCGAGAGGGCGTTAAAGAAATTCAAATACGTAAATTTTGTGACTTTTGAAAAGAACGGTACGTGTAAAGTTATATTTATGCTCATACTATAAAATAGTGAATTGAAAGCTTAAGATTTTAGTAAAAAGCACAACCGTATAATACAAATAAATAATGCAGAAAAACAACAAAAACTAAATCTTGAAGTTGTCTCCTATTATTTTCGATTCCAACTTTCACTCTACAACGAATAGATAGAACTACTGTCTCTATTTCTGTCTTAAAAATACTTTGAACGATATTTCCAATTTCCACAACCAAGTTGTTACAAGCCGTAGATCGCGTTGCAAAAATAAGATATTTTTTCGACCTAACAAATAAAAATCCCACCAAATCAAATTTGGGGTCCTGGGTGGTCATGGAAATAGACTGGCGCAGCACATTCATCATTTTGAAAAGCATATTGTTGTAAATTGCAAGCGACATTTCTTCTATTCTGTTTTCTTTACCGCCCTCTTGCGGTGACAGAAATAAAGAAAATATTAAACAATTTAAATCACTAGCAGTAGGATTAGGAAAATCCATGATAGTCCGTTTTTTTGGCCGCCAAGCATTCCACGCACTGTTCTTTTCAAAAATCATAAAATTGACGTATTTAAATTCCTTTATCGCCCTCTAGCGGCGACGGGCAAAATAAAATTAAACAGCTTCAATCACTACACATAGGACATCTAATAAGACCAAATTTGCTAAATTTCGTTGACGGGAAGCAGAATAATTTAAATTTATAAAATAAATTTTTACGTTTCTGAAGATATCTTCGGATTGGTAAAAGATAGCGATACCCGGTTTTCGCTCATTTGTTGGTAATTGAGCCTACTTTTTTTAATTTCTTGTCAAAAATGTACGTTTCCATTTAATATTTTCGATAAAAAGCAAAATTCCCCAAAAAATTTAAACAGCGCCCTCTAGCATGCACGTCACTTATTAGATTGGTTCCAATTTATAAGCGTTAGATTGGAGGAGTAATCCTGTTTCCAACGAGACTAAGTTTACAAAATTCGGTTCAACAGAACCGGAGTTATAAGCGTTCCTTCAATACAAAGTTTCCCCTCCTCCCTGCCCCTTACTTCACAGAATACGAAAAAGTAGTTCGATGTAAAATATGCAAAATTTTCAGTAGATTCCGATTTTCATATTTCTAACGTACCTTAAGTTGGTAAATTTTGCGTAAAATAAGAATTCAATTTTTTTGTGGTCAGTTACGCCCTCTGGCGGTCATCCTACGCTTTTCTAAATAATTCCCAGATATTTCTCGCGGTCACTTTAGTCAGTAATATTTTCTTCCCAAAGTTGTGCTGTAAACAGCTCCTGAGATATGGCCGAGCGACATTCTTAGTTGGCCACCCGGTACATAAAGTCATGTATCTGCTATCATTAGCTATCAACAAAATTGATCAATAAGATTAGTCGCCTACTTTTTTGCAATTGATAAGAAATAGTTGTTACTACAAGTATATACCTTTTTGGAATCAATTCATCAATAATAATCTAGAAGTGTCACCAAATACAGGGTGTTGTATTTAAAAAAATATGCCGGTGACGCCATCACATTAAAGTGGATCACGCTGTATAATGGATTTTTGTTGGCAAATGTAGAACATTAAAATTAAAAATCGAAGTGTTTCAGATTTTTTTTAAATGGCTTTTTTTTACTTTAGGAAATATCGAATTTATTCCATAGTTTCAATTCAATATGTGACAAACACGTTCTTTGGACATGTTAATAACATCTGCTATCTCTCTCATTTTCATTCGGCGGTCGCTTAGCACTATTTGGTGAACTTTAGCGATGTTATCGTCGGTGGTTAGTTTTTGGACTTCCCGAACGTTCATTGTCTCTCAAGCTTGTATAGTCACGTTTAAATAAAAGGTTAGAAAAACAATAACATCAAATTTGAACACTATTTAATAGTATAATATATTTATTACAAAAAGAGCAACACCTAAATCTAATGCAACAACATCTTTAAATTACATAATACAATTAAATTTTACTTCGCGCATCTCACAAACGAACTACTTTTCCCACTTAAAGTACTTCCCCCATCACTAAAACTTTTCTTAGGTATACTCGGCATAAAAATATGTAGTTGGCGTTTAGAAAAATCATATCTACTTTTAGATGTGGCAATCTCATGTTGTTTAATTATCTTTGGTATCGTTACAGTTTCGCGGCGTAAATTTAACTTAGGAGTGTCAACAATTTCCTCGATAGATGTCACTTCGTTACTATCCTCTTCACTAATTTTAGAAATATCACTTTTAGGCGCACTACTCAACTTATACCTCCTATCAGCGACGTAAATTTCAGGTTTAGCTTGAAGATTCGAACAGGTATGTGCAGTTACTGCGCGCTTTTTAATTTCAGTCTTCAAATAATTCTCGTTATAATCTATAATTTCAGTGTTCGTCAAATTCATCCAATTTAAAACCCGCTCAGATAAACTGTTCGAATTCTTTTCCGCATTTTTCGTATACGTGAAGTAAGGCGTGATAATACCATTATCCACCGTAGGTGGTGGTTTCTCTGCGATATCTAAACTGTTGCTTTTCCGCGTGGGAAGTTTCTTGTGCTTGAGGACTAATTCCTCCGTTAACGATTTGAATTTAACGTGAGTTTTCGGTATAACACTTATAGTGACCGTTTTATCCTTACTCTGACGGATCTGTTTTAATTGAGATGGAGTTTTTTTTAATTCCTTACCGCCGGTAACGACGAATTGCAGCTTCGAAACTTGTAAATTATCGTCGTTCATCCTGACAGGAGCGCTGGCGGTGCTCCTATTACTTCCGGAGCTTTTTCTACTTCTCGAAGTTTTCGGAAAATTGACGATTTCACCTAGAGGATCTCCTTTTTCTAAGATCACGTGGTGGTTGTTACCATCCCAGATGGTCTTCACAAATAACGGTCGCGAACTCGATTCCCAACGGTTGTTACTATTGTTCATATTACCAACGCACATAACTTATTGTTTATTTTAACAATTGAATCTTCGGTTATCGAAAAGGTCTCCGATGGTAATCGATACGTTTTTCTCTTTCGATATGTCTATTATCGTAAGCTACGGCGGCCCGTTTTAGAATAGTCGCGCTCCGAGACACGCACGCGACTCGATTTCGTGAAGGAGCCGAAGCTTGTGTGACTTACCTTTCCGAACAATGGCCCGGAAATGTTGACGGAATATCAACCGCAATCTGAGAAGAGGTAAACTTTGCTCTCTGCGCGACATGGTACGACACTTGCGCGCTTAGACTCTTGAAGTTTTTTTTTTTGTCTGATGCAGAGAAGAAGGGGTTGGCGTGTAATCTTGGGAATTATAAACGTTTTATGATTTGTAAAAATTAACTGTAAGAAATAACATTTTCGTGTCTTGGAAACAAAGAAACGTTTTTTTTTTATAATAACACCAAACATTACCACGTCTAATTAATTTTGGACACGTGTCTCGATGACGTGCAGGTCATCATTATCGTGTCATCGAAACACGTGTCCCGATCTAATTCTAATTGTGGTGTTTGGGGTTACCGATGATTATCTGTATTATATGAGCTTACAATCCTTGAGATCACAGTGATGTAACCTTGAATGATTAAAAAACGTATTTTTCAAGTGGAAAAGATATAAATAGACGGCGAAGAAGCAGCGGTTTCAAAACGATTAGAAGTAGAAGAAGAATTAGATGAAAGAAGGGAGCACATGAAAAAAACACAAAAAAGAACAACACATGAGAAAGAAAGAAAAAAAAAGTAGAAAGAAAAAAATGAAAGAATAAGAAAAATTGAAAAAGAAATTTAAAGAAAGAAGAAGGAATAAAAATACGAAAAGGAAATAAAAAAGGAAGATAGAATAAGGAAGAAGAACCAAACAAGAACAAGAAGAAAAAACAGGGAATCATAAAAAGACTTAGATGAAACCTGAAGAAAGACAATGAAATAAGAAAGAATAAGAAAACGAAAATGGAATAAAAACGAGCAAAAAAGAAAAGCCAAAAACACAGAACATAGAAGAAAAATTGAGAAAAAAAGGCAAATAGAAGAAAGAAGTAAAAAAAATAGAAGAAATAGGAAGACGAGGAAAAAGACAGAAAGAAACAGAAACAGCAATCAGAAAAAAGAAGTAAAAACGGAGAATAAGAACGATTAAAAAAGAACGAACGAAGAAAGAAGAAATAATAATGCGACGAAGAAAGAAGAAGAAAGGAAATGAGCAACGAAAAACAAAGAAAAAGTAGGTTTATAAAAAGATTAAGAAGAAATTTGAAGAAGTAAGGATAAATACAAATAGAAAAGAAAAATAAAAAGAAAAAACGAGTGAAAAAAGAAACCAATTAAAAAAACACCAAGAAAGAAGAAAAATGAGGAAAGAAAGAATAATTAAAGGATTAAAAAAAACACGAAGACGAAAGGCAATGAAAGAAGAAAGAATAAAAAGACGAAGAGAGAACAAGAATGAAAAGGAAATATAAAAAATGGAAAATAGCAAAAGAAAAGATTTAGAAGAAACCTGAAGAAGAAAGACAATGAAAGAAGAAACAACAAGAAGAAAGATAAAAACATCGAACATAGAAGAGGAAAAATTAAGAAAAGAATAAAAAGACGAAGAGAGAACAAGAATGAAAAGGAAATATAAAAAATGGAAAATAGCAAAAGAAAAGATTTAGAAGAAACCTGAAGAAGAAAGACAATGAAAGAAGAAAGAATAAGAAAGCAAAAAATAAAAACGAGAAACAACAAGAAGAAAGATAAAAACACCGAACATAGAAGAGGAAAAATTAAGAAAAAAGGCAAACCGAAGAAAGAGGTGTAAAAAATAGAAGAAATAGACAGACAAGGGAAAATAGATAGAAAGAAGAATAAGAAAAAGAAAGAATAAAAAGCAAAGATAAAAAGACCGAAAGAAATAAAAAGAACCAACGAAGAGACAATTAACAAAGATTAAGAAAAAGACGAGAAAGAAAAAATAATGATACGATGAATAAGAAAGAAAAAGAAAAAATGAACAACAAAAAACAAAGAAAAATAGGATTATAAAAAGGGTTAAGAGGAAAAGACAAATACGAATAGAAAATAAGAATAAAACGAAGAGCGAATGAAGATAAAAACGATTAAGAAAAACACGAAGAGAGAAGAAAAATGAAGGAAGAAAGAATAATTAACGGATTAAGAAGGAGCACGAAGAAGAAAGGCAATTAAAGAAGAAGAAATAAAAAGACGAAGAGAGAACAGGAATCAAAACGAAAGATAAAAAAATAGAAAATAGCAAGAGAAAAGATAAAAAGTAAAAAAAAGTAGAAAGAATTAGAAAAATAAAAAAAGGTAGAATAAAAAATAGAAGAATAATAAAAAGATTTAGAAGAAACATGACGAAGGAAAAGAATGAATGTAGAAAGAATAAGAAAACGAAGATAGAGTAAGAACGAAAAACAAAAGGCAAAGTTAAAAACACAGAAAATAAAAGAAGAAAAATTGAGAAAGAGGACGAAGCAAAACCGAAGGAAGAAAAAGAAAGGAGAATGAAAAAAAAATAGAAGAAAGTAGAAAGAAGAAAACAGAAGAAATAGGACGACAGGAGGAAATAGAAAGACAGAAGAAGAATAAGAAAAAGAGAGACTAAAAAGGAAAGATAAAAAGACAGAAAAAAACGCAAGAAGCAAACAGAAAGAAGAAATAACAACAAAGAATAAGAACCAATAAAAAAGAACGAACGAAGAGAGAAGAGTAAGAAAATCATGAAGAAAGAAGAAATAATAATGCGATGAAGAAATAAGAAAGAAAGTGAAAGGAAATGAACAACGAAAAACAAAGAGAAAATAAGATTATAAAAAACGAATGAAAGAAAGAATAATTAAAGGATTAACAAGAAACACGAAACGATAACAACATAGAAAATAAAAGAATAAAAATTGAGAAAAAGAGCGAAGTAAAACCGAAGGAAGAAAACGAAAAGAGAAAAAGGAAAGATAAAAAACAGAAAGAAAGAAAAGAAGCAAGCAGAAACAAGAAGTAAAAACAAAAAATAATGAATAAAAAAGAACGAACGAAGAGAAGAAAAAAGTTGTGAAAAAAGACGAAACAAAAAAGAATAAAAAAGAACGAAAAAAGAAAAACAAGATAGAATAAAAAAGACGAAAAATGAATATGAGAAGAAACAGAGAGAAGAAGAAAATATAAAAGCAAATATATTATAGATCAAGACAAGTTTTGTCACAAATGTACATCTACAAGATGTCCGAAGAACTTCAAACGAATGTCTTATGAATATCCGTACAAGATATCCATGCAATATGTTATGGACATCTATGCGTTGTCTGGAAAGGTGGAAGAAGAATAAATAGGAAAGGAGACAAAACAGAAAAGAAAGAAGAAGACAGAAGTATGAAAGAATAAGAAGAAAGAGAGAATGTCCTCATTACAGTTCAAAAACGCACAAATTCTCTTCTAAATGGACAAGATATTTAATTATAAATTTAAACACCTCCAATTTCCGACATGTAATTTATAGTCAACCTCGTTTCCGGCGTCTGTTCTATTTCGGGGCGATTTTCTTACCTGTTATAGATTTTGTAATCGCTTTAATAATAGTTAGTCATTTACGTCTCTAAAAATATCCAAACATCGCAATTTTACGAGACGATAACGCGATAGTAGGAAATGTGACAAATTTTGAAGATGAAATATGATTGATATTAAAAATTTAGGCCACTGTGTTAAAGGGGAAAAAGTTATTTTCGCCAAACGATACTTTAATTACCTCTCGACAATATAAAATGCAATTAATTCCAAAAATATTATAAATAAAACTTTTCCATCGAGTTATATATTCCTCCTTGAATTACCGGTGGAAAAGCGACCCGAATCTCGAAAATAAAACCAAACAAATATAACAGATTTACTGCCGCCCTATTTGATTTAAGGCATTTCCGTTCCGGTAAAAGTAAGCGCCGGTAGGTTAATAAATGTGCGGGTGTCGTGTGTGAGGTATTTTGGCGAAGGCATGACAGACTGACTGGGCGCTAGGCATTGGTGTGTATCGGGGTTATCGACTCGAATTTCGTTAATCTTCTCCTCACGCACCTGTCTACTGCATACATCTAGATATATTTATCGGTAATAGATATTTTAAGGTTCGACACATCCATCAGACGTGATGGATTCAATTTTTCCACTGTGACAGATCGTATAAACTTCCTTTTTTTTTCGATCGGTAATTGACTGCGAGATATATCGCTCAGGTTTCTTTTAACAAGCTAAAATTACCAGTAACTAATTTTCACATCAATATAACCTAAATAATACCACACACAATCATAATTACAAAATCGATGAATTAACTATTAAATCATTATTTTAAACGGTGTTCACGTAAAATCACCATCAACGTAAATGTAGGACTTGCAGCGTTTGAACCCTCGCTCGTAAACCCAAATAATAGTTTCGAAAGAAAAACATAAGGAAGCTAAAATATATCAAGGTGTTGCGTGCAGTTCGTGCGTAAAAAGTTTGAACCAAAAACAAAAAAAAACGTTTTTAAATGGAGGAAAAACGATGAAAAAAAAAACATATTTAGTTATGTTGGTATAAATATTATCGCGGCATCTAAATGTTTAGCACTCGAGAGATAAGATAATAATTCAGTTCACGTGACGTTGTGCTCAGTATAATTAACGGCTTACCTGGAACGAATTAGTACCGACATCTCTGGCTTGAAATCTTGATCTCAAAGGTGGATCCAAGGGGTTCCCTCTATACCTGAAAGTCATTTATAACAAACAAAAATTTGAAAAACTGAATCTTTATAAATTTAATTTTGTGTAGCTTACTTTGGTACAGGCAATCCTAAAGCGATCACTCTAAAATCTTCATTAACCCTAACTAACTTCCATTGATCTAGTTGTTCTTTACTGTAGTCCTACAAGTCCAATTTGTTATTTTTAATTAAATTTGGAAATTGTAATTATTGTTGTAGTTTGTGTATTCGATAACAGGTGATGCTACTAAAGAATTTTTGACATATACTATAACTGTAATATAGTCACATTTTGGATGAAGAAATTATTGTCGAAAGAAAAAAAAAAAATAGGCAATCAATTTCATATTTTCTTAACCTACAATACAACCGATTTTGATATTTAAAGTCAAACAATTTCGAACTAAACGTTCTAAAATGTCCACTACGATTGAGTTTGACAGGTAGTTGTCAAATGTTAGTAATCAACCTAAGAGGAAGCAAACAAGAACAAAAAGAAAAGGAAAGGATAATGAAAAGATTTAGAAGAAACATGAAGAAGAAAGACAATGAAAGAAGAAAGGATAAGAAAACGAAGATTACAAAAACGGGGAACAAAAAGAAAAGATAAGAACACAGAAAGAAAAATTTAGAAAAAAGGCGAAGCAAAAATGAAGGAAGAATGAAAGAAACAGAAAAAAGAGAGTACCAGAAATAAGAAGACGGGAGAAAAATAGATAGAAAGAAGAATAAGAAACAAAGAGAATAAAAAGAAAAGATAAAAAGATAGAAAGAAACGGGAGAAACAAGCAGAAAGAAGAAGTAAAACAGAGAATAGGAACGAATAAAAACAAACCAACGAACAGAGAATTAAGAGAGATTAAGAAAAACACGAAAAAAGAAAAAATAATAATACAATGAATAAGAAAGAAAAAAAAAAAATATACAACTAAAAACGAAGAAAATATTAGATCATAAAAGTATTAAGAAGAAATTTGAAGAAGAAAGGAAAACTACGAAAAGAAAACAAGAATAAAACGAATAACGAAAATAACGGGTCGATGGCCGCAGTGGTTAGGCGGCTGACTATCGTTGTGAGAGGACGATAGGTGCCGGGGTTCAATTCTCTGGAGGGACGGTGACATTTTTTCAGAGAGTTTAATCCCGGATCGACTTGCCATTCGCTGTTGGGAGCAAAGTGATTAACAGCGCGGCATCATAAAAGGCGATATGATGCTGTCACAAAGCCATTTAAACACAACTTACACACACTAAACTACACCGCAAGAGTTGCAGTGATAGCCAGACAAGTAATACAGCTTACGGAGTCACTGCAACTAAGCACCCACCACACATTAAAAAAAAAAAGAACGAATGGAGATACAAAACGATTAAGAAAAACACAAATGAGGAAAAATTAAGAAGAAATGCTAAGGAAGAGGAAGGAATAAAAATACGAAAAGGAACTAAGAAGAAGGTAGAATAAGAAACGGAAGAATATTAAAAAGATTTAGAAGAAACATGACGAAGAAAGACAATGAAAGAAACAAGAATAAGAAAACGAAGAGAGGTAAGAACGAGGAACAGAAAGAAAAGATAAGAACACAGAAAATAGTAGTAAAATTGAGAAAAAAGGCGACGCAAAAACGAAGGGAGAGTGAACAAAAATTGAAGAATGAAATAGAAAAAAGAGAATAGAAGAAATATGAAGACAGGAGAAAAATAGATAGAAAGAAGAATAAGAAAAAGAGAGAATAAAAAGAAAAGATAGAAAGACAGAAAGAAACGGCAGAAACGAGCAGAGAATTAAGAGAGAGTAAGAAAAACACGAAGAAAGAAAAAATAATAATACGATGAATAAGAAAAAGAAAAAATGAACAACGAAAAACAAAGAAAAAATAGGATTATAAAAGGATTAAGAAGAAATATGAAGAAGAAAGGAAAACTACGAATAGAAAACAAGAATGGAGAAAGAAATTGATTAAGAAAAACAGGAAGAGAGAAGAAAAATGAAGAAAGAAAGAATAACTAAGGCATTAACAAGAAGCATGGAGAAGAAACGCAATGAAAGAAGAAATAATAAAAAGACGAAGAGAGAACAGGAATGAAAAGTAGAGATAAAAATAGAAAATAGCAAGAGAAAAGATAAAAAGCAGAAAAAAAGTAGAAAGAATAAGAAAAATCAAGAAATGCTAAGAAAGAAGAATGAATAAAAATACGAAAAGGAAATAAAAAGAAGGTAGAATACGAAATAGAAGAATAATAAAAGATTTAGAAGAAACGTAACGAAGAAAAACAATGAAAGAAGAAAACAAAGAGGGTAAGAACGAGGAACAAAAAGAAAAGAAAAACACAGTAAATAGAAGAAGAATTGAGAAAGAGGGCGAAGCAACACCGAATCAAGAAAAAGAAGGGAAAATGAAGAAAAAATAGAAGAGAGTAGATAAAAGAAAATAGAAGAAATAGAGAGACAGGAGCAAATAAAAAAAAGAAGAACAAGAAAAAGAGAGAATAAAAAGAAAAGATGAAAAGAAAGAAAGAAACGGAAGAAGCAAGCAGAAAGAAGAAATAAAAACAGAGAATAAGAACAAATAAAAAAGAACGAACAAAGAGAGAAGAGTAAGAAATTACGAAGAAAGATGAAATAATAATACGATGAAGAAATAAGAAAGAGAAAGAAAATGAACAACGAAAAACAAAGAGAAAATAAGATTATAAAAAACGAATGAAGAAAAAAAACAATTAGGAAAAACACAAAGAGAGAAGAAAAATGAAGAAAGAAAGAATAATTAAAAGATCAGGAAGAAACATGAAGAAGAAAGGCACTGAACGCAGAAAGAATAAGGAAACGAAGATAGAATAAGAAACAAAATGAAAAATTATAAACACAGAAAATAGAAGAAAAAAAATGAGAAAAAGGGCGAAACAAAACCGAAGCAAGGAAAAAAAGGAGAATAAAGAAAAAATAGAAGTAGAAAATAGAAATGAGAACATAGAAAGAAAGAAGAAAAATAAGAAAAAGAGCAACTAAAAAGGAATGATAAAATAATAGACAGAAAGAAAAGAAGCAAGCAGAAACAAGAAGTAAAAACAAAGAATAAGAACAAATAAAAAAGAACGAACAAGAAATAAAGAAGAGAAAAATGAAAAAAGAAACAAAACGAAAAAAAGAGTACCTAGAAGAAAAAAAAAGAAAAAAAAAATGAAAACGAAAAACAAGATAGAATAAAGAAGACGAAAAATGAATGTGAAAAGAAAAAACGAAGAACGAGTAGAAGTAAAAAAAACACGTAAAAACGATGAATAAGAAAAATCAGAAAAACATTCTGAAAAAAAATGAACAAAGAAAAACAAAAGAAAAATCTAACGAATAGGAATATTTTTTTTTCAAAATGTTCATGATAAGAAGCACATTTTAAAATTATTTGCAAGTATACAGGGTGTACGATTTTGACGTAAATTTCATTACAAATCTGTCAAAAATCGCGTGCTCAAGCATCGACACAACCTCAAGAAGAGACTGCAGCGCCTTCTTTTAGCGTTGGAATGAAATGCTAATAATTATATTACATGAATATAGCAGCAGAGAACTGTCAATCAAATTTAAAATTTAAATGTCCAATTAAAATGACTTACTTGTAACAATTTATCGTATCTCTCGGCTGGTATAAGCAATCTCCCATCCTCCAAATGCATTTCCCGATTCTCCAATAAATTATTTAAAACAGGTAAAACATTCCGTTCTGCTTTTTCGATACCCTCCAACACTAACACCCTTCCCATCGTAGCAGCACGAACAGCGCTCTAAAACAATCATTTCTAAACCGAATCTAAATAAAACACCACAAAGTTAATATCTATATCGGCTTACTTGATCGAAATATTTCGCTGCACCCCCAACGATCTCTCTTCGCTGTTTTATGTCTGATTCGGTGGTATCTCTGCTTAAAGCGATATATTCATGTTCCCTATTCGTTAATTCTAAGTATTGTAAAGCTAATTTTCGTCTTCGAGGACCTGGAGGTCCTATTAGGAAAACGTCTTGGCCTAATAAGTCTTTCTGCATCATCCATCTTAAATGGTGTAAAGTACTTTGACCCAAGTTATTGTTATCTGAAAGATTTTATTCGAATAAAATGATAAATTGTGATCGCTGGCTTACAATAGTTTCTAGGAACGTATTCTGGATATTTTTCTTGTTTTATAATTTTGGTAATACCACCGATTGAGACTGAATCGTCGGAAACATAAGCCCTAACTAAGTTTGGTTGTATGCCGTTAACATGCCGTAAGATACGTACCAAGACGTTTAGGCGTCTACTGGTAACGCTACTATTAAACATTGTAGTAATACTAAATTATTTTGTGTTGTATTTTATTTATTTATAACATTTTTATGGTGGATGGTTACAAAGGTTATGTATACGTCAAGTTTATATCATACGTCAAATATGAAATATGGGGAATTCGATTCGTTTAAGTTGGCAACTAAAATCGATCTATTGTATAATTGGTTGCCTATATGACAGGAATTTGTTTATTTTTATTGAATAAAAAGATTTCCATAATAAATACTACAATCGATATAAAATGACAAATTATTACAATAACGAAGGGTTGGATTAAATGGGAAATTTTTAAAACAAGTTCTTCACTCGATACAAAAGTATTAGTTTTAGCGTGTATTAATAAGGTATCGAAAATCTCTTTATGCCATTTCGAGATAAACCCACCGGCGGATAATCTTTTCACTAGCTCGTTAATTCTCGGTTTTAAAGGATGTCCTTTCCACAT
The DNA here is from genome assembly GCA_023690525.1 of Holotrichia oblita. Lineage (NCBI taxonomy): Eukaryota > Metazoa > Arthropoda > Insecta > Coleoptera > Scarabaeidae > Holotrichia > Holotrichia oblita. The sequence goes on from CM043020.1 coordinate 102,243,199, forward strand.
CAACATCTCTAGGGGATACGTAACGACGTCTTCATCAATGCAATATAATTGGGGGTAACCTTTATCGTCTAGGAAATTGCGAAAAAGATATTGGACGTTCAATTTCGGCGTACACGTTGCATATTCCTCAGATTCAACGGTCTTACTTAAGCATTTAGTGTAATTTTCGCAAAGTTCGAACGCTTTAACTTGAGCTAGTTCCTCCTCCGTGTAATAATTGAGGCAAATCGGATAATATTGGATTTTCTTTGACATAATTTCTTCGTCTGTATGGATTTGGTAATCCCATTCTGTTGTCGATAGAGATTTTATCGCGTAGGTGATGTATATTGACCGGTAGAAAAATGCAAATATTATCCATATCATTAGCACAAATCGGCATATATTAGTTATGGGCATGTTAGTTATACTGATTCCATAAGAAAGCTGTGTGACCTTTAAAAGATTATTATCGTAAGATTTGTATTGGAGGATTTCATTCCGGCTTAATTGCGCTGTCCAATATATAAATACGCTTAAAATTAAGCAGGAAATCGTATAGTAGAGGACAACCCGACTCATCAAGATTTTACTAACTTTATTCCAATCTTCCACTAATTTAGCATGAGCTATGCAGAAGACGAACGAATCTTGGAAATACGAACTTATTGTGTCGAAGATTTCTTGCGTTTCAGGTCTTGAAACGACGTAACCTACGATTAAATCGATGTCCCTTTCGCTTAAATCCAAATAGGAACCATCGAATGTAAAATTGGGATAAAATTGCCCGTAAACATCGTCAGATCGTGTTATGCTGTAATTCAAGGTTAAATTCACATAATCAGCTATGGTGTTCAGCAATTTTATCTCCAAACCGTCAGTGAGGTTGTAGCTATTTTGAGATTCGGTTATATTTTCATGGTATATAACGAATGGTTCGATAATGCTCGTTCTAACGTGGAATTGACAACCTCCTAGGTTTTTAGGGGTGATATCACCGAACCAATTCTTCGTTGATATTCCATGGGTACATTTATCAGTGATTTCAGCCGCTAAAGAATATCCGCATACCCCATGATAATGTGCGGTGTAAACTTCGTAAATCTCACTCGATTCTCCTTCAGGGAGTAGTCCAACCACATTTAACAGTTTATAATTCCATATAAGTCTAGTAATATAAGTTTCAGTAAAAGTTGAGTTACTAATTGCCTTCGTTGATATGACTAAAAATTTAGCGTGGGCGTTGAAACCTTCTTCCGAACTTAATAACATTAGCGATTGAACCAGATCACTAATATGCTTCATATAAATTATATAAATACCAATCCTTTGTTTATACAGATACACAGAATTTTTATTGTTAGCCTTCTTGATGACGTAAGAAATCTTATCCGTGTTAGCTAAATCTTCCAGAAGGATATCCTCGAATTGCAAAACTTCAGTGTTGTCTTCGAAGTTCGATACAGCCACGGCTACGACCTCACCAATTGCTACGCAGCAATCGACGGCTTTAATTACACATTGAGATAACGATCGTTTCTGATTATATTCGTCTTTTAAGGGTTCAACGTTTCCGTTTACATTACCAGACAGTATTATTAGAAGAAGTAGCATCTTCATTCCACCGCACAACCTTTAGATATGACCGGATTCGTGACTGATAATTAGTTTAATAGTTCTATCGCGTGTCCTATATCTCACTTCCATGTAAATGAATAAAACAAGTATTAGAGTACTTGTACTATGTTACCTGTTTGATGATAATTAATATAGAATGGAGGAAACTATATATTCCCTAAAGGATGTATCGTATCGTGGTAAATGGCGTGGAGAACATAACTCGAGATATATGCATACTAATTTGGAAAAGCCTTCTTTAAATATTTAAACAGTATCAAGTGAATGATGTGGGTAAATTGATAGAAAATTAGGTAAACATTAGAAGTACTTAATACACAATGGAATCTATATTAGGACATCATTCTTGTTTCTGTCGTACTATGTTACCTAAAACGGACATCCATTGGACGTCCGTTACTGGATATTCATAAAACATACCTACGAATATATTTATGTATATCGGTATCGTAACTTTCGATTACAGCAAAAGTATTTCAAAGTTAAAAGTATTCGATTGTACGTTTTAACTAACTGCAAAGCATACCTATTGCAAATATAGTCTGGGTACACGAAAGACAGTTCAGTTACGTTAGATTTTCTCAATTTAGTTTTCAACGATGGTATATTTGACAAACGGATTTCTACAGATGTCCCAAACGATACCTTATGGACATCCATAACATGCTCTGGGATAACAAAGGTTAAGGGATGTCCATAAGGTATCCTCTGGGATATTCATATTAAAGGCATGTTTGTAATAAATGTGCATAAAACGCCCATAAGATGTCCCTAGGACGTCCGTACGGATCTCCTATGGATGTCCATAGGATGTCCGACGGACCTCAAATGGATATCCGGCATATCCGTAGCAGACATCCATCGGATGTCCAATGGACGTCCATGTGCTATCTGGGATGGTATTGAAAAAAATATTACGTTGGTATGCATTAGCAAATTACATAAGTTGTGCAGTTGTTCGCTCTTTAAACATCTACCGCGTACAATATTGTTTGTATCTCCTAGAAAGAAGATTCTGGGACAGCTGAAACAAGATTCGTTGATTACGTTATTATATCGTGTTACTAGACGCTTCGTGTCTCTCTTTCTCTTATTATCTGTGTCGGTTATAGTTTCCGCAGTTGTTTGTACTTCTCGTTCTTTAACTTTAACTTCACATTGGATTGATTTCTCACAGCTTTGCAGCAAATCTGTTTGAATTTCGGTATTGACCATATAAGTTTCTTGTTGTTTATATTGTCCGTGAGCTTTTCCATCGTTGCTCGTAGATTATTAATAACGATTTGTTTTCCATCGAGTTTATCATACAGTCCCCGCAATTTTTCATGAAGTTTCGAATTTTCGTCTCGAAGTTCTGACAATTCAAACTCTGTTCGTGCAAGCTTGTTACGTAGATCTCCCACCACATCCAATTCGAAGTAATTCGTTTCCTCGTTATCATCGTTATCATGTATACTAATGCTACATAACTATGATTTGACGCTGTAAGCGCCGAGGATAAATCTGTGGATGGTGATTTAATTGATGATTTCCTGTTTCATTACCGATTCTACTTCTAGCCGTCATAGGCATGTTATAACAGTGTCAAGCATTAAAAATTAAAACAAGTGTTGTGTAAAATAAGTTTAAAACAAATGAAAGGGCAGGACAAAAAAGGAATAACACGCTTCACACCAAGGGGCCCGTCTTGGTGACTCAATGACAGAGGGAAGACCACGGAAAAATAAAAGGAGTATTTATCTATAAAACAGTCTTCGGTAAAAAAAAAACTATAGATATTAAGATGGTAAAGAAACTGGATGAAGTACGGCCCAAAAAGATTTATAAATTTCAATAAACTAATATAAATGTGGATTTTACTTATTAAATCGGCAACTTAGATATAGACGATATATATTTGCAAATTCAGAAGCAGAAACTGATAGGGAATATACTAATATAAGTCACAACAAATATTGTATAGTATAACTTTACAAAATTGTTAAATAAAAGCACAACGACACAAAACAGCAAACTGTAGAACGAACTTTTCTTTCTCGAATTGGTGGTTGACCAGGGGGGTTATTCTCGAAACAGTGGAAAAATAGCACTCCCAGGGGGATTATTCTCGAATCTGAGGGAATGGAAATTTCAAGAGAATTGTCAAAAAATTCCTACAATTTCAATAGTTCCTATTCTGGAGCTGACTTTCTCACTTTTTCGTAACGGAGCTGACTTTCTCACTTTTTCGTAACGAGTAGTATCGAGGAGTGAGCGGTGAATAGTTACTCCCTGGGAGTGCTATTTTTCCACTGTTTCGAGAATAACCCCCAGGGAGTATTTTCACTCCACTACTTGTTACGAAAACGTAAAAGTCAACTCCAGAATAGGAACTATTGAAATTGTAGGAATTTTTTGACAATTCTCTTGAAATTTCCATTCCCTCAGATTCGAGAATAACCCCCCAGGAATTTCTAATGTTAACGACTTAACCACTTACCTTGTCAACAAATTTATTTAAAATACATATTTGCCAAGACTGGTCCAGCTGCTGCAGCTAATATAGGAATTAAGAAATTTATAAAATCGCCATGTATTTCACCACCTTCAATTATCCTCGATTTATTGTCCAACATAATTGATGAACCTTTTTTAATTTTAATAGCCATTTATATAAATAAAATAAAAAGTAAAACGCGCCAGCTTATAGCGATAATTTAAAGTTAGAGTTACAGTTTTCTTTTTTTCAGTTATAACACGAGTAATGGTTGGTTCTGAACTTGACGAAATTCATAAAAAGATTGAATATTCAATAGTATAGATGGAGACAGTTACCTTATTTTGTAATTCAAGAAGGAAAATGAAAAATGTGTTTATTTGGATCACGGGTCGGTCGAGTTTTTGAGGTTATGGTAATGTTATTGATTGCCTATATGTATTATTTATTTTGTATTTTAGTTCAAATTGGTTTAAATAAAGAAGAAATTTAAATTTTGAAAGAGTATGGTCGTTTCTCTTTCAAAACCGTATGTTAAACGTGATATTTTTTATCATTATGAAAAATATATTTTTTTTATAGAGAGGACTTTTTGTATAATTCACTTATAATGGACAAGCTTTTAGAAGACTATAGACAGTTCCAATTGAATAAAAAAAAGAGTAAAATGAATGCAGCAGATCAAATTCTGGTTGAAATTAGATATAATAATATTGCTTTTATGGCAATATTTCGGAAATTTCCAGACTATTCTAATGAAATATTTTTAATGCCAACTGAAATAGATGATGAAAAACCAGTAATTAGATTGAATGAAGGCAGCGTTATTGGTGGTTATAATAAGGTCAATGATAATAAAATTATTGTAAATCACCGCACTAAGGGAAATTTAACAATAATATTTCCGGATACCAATTTAAGGAACAGAGCAATTACATTGTTGCAACAAATCTTCAGGTAATATGTTTTAAAGTGTTTAATAATTATTTACAAGTACCTACATGTAGTAGTATGTCATGATGCTTCATATAAAATGTATAATTTGTTACAGTGATGAGAATAGTGACTCTGGAGCCTCAGTCTAATATGATAATGATGTACAGTGTGTCCCAAAATGTCCGCAACAGCCCTGTAGGTCCTATGCTATAGTCGTAATAAAAAAGTGTTTCAAAGAAAAGTTGTTCCAATTGACAAGATCTACTTTGTGACATGAAGAAATTTCGAAAATTTTATACAGCCTGGTCATTATGTCGTTACTTCTTTTCATCTCTTATGGCAGCCATCTTGAATTCGCTTTCAATCGAAAAATGTTATAAGAAAAAGTTGTTAAGAATTACGAAATACCGCTGTATGCAAAATTTCAACTCGATCGTCAAATATTTATTTTTCTCATGTATTATCTATCGCGGTGGCCCAAACTGTCCGCAACAGCCTTGTAAATCCTGTATTATAGTCGTCATAAAAAAGTGTTTCAAATAAAAGTTGTTCCAATTGACAAGATCTACTTTGTGATATGAAGAGATTTCGAAAATTTTATACAGCCTGGTCATTACGTCGTTACTTCTTTTCATCTCTTATGGCAGCCATCTTGAATTCGCTTCCAATCGAAAAATGTTATAAGAAAAAGTTGTTAAGAATTACGAAATACCGCTGTATGCAAAATTTCAACTCGATCGTCAAATATTTATTTTTCTCGTGTATTATCTATCGCGGTGGCCCAAAATGTCCGCAACAGCCTTGTAAATCCTGCTCAAAATGAAAGTAAACAAAGCAAGAATATGACAAAAAAGCGATCACTCCACGAAACCTCCTTCATTTGTCATACATGCCATTGTTCAATGATTGAATTCGTCCATAACACTGTAGAGCACATTAGCTCCTATACCGTTTGCGCACTCCAGGATGACATCTTTCAACTGGTTGCGGTCTCGGAACGGCCGATGACCTGGTTTTTCAGATAGCCCCAAAGGAAAAAATCAAGCGGTGTCAAATCTGGATATCTGGGCGGCCACTGAACTTGGGATGTCCGAGTGAATATTTTATGGGCTCCGAAATTCACTTCCAACCATTCTTGAATGCCAGCCGAAGCGTGGCAAGGTGCCCCATCATGCTGGAAGTGCATGTTACAACGAATGTGAAGCGGAAAGTCATCTACAATCGGTTTCAGTACATTTTGCAAGAACTGAAGGTACTGAGCAGCATCCATGCAATTTTGTAAAAAAAATGGTCCAACTAATCGCTTGTCCAGAATTCCGCACCATGCATTAACTTTTTTATAATACTGCTCCCTACTGTTGACTGTGAAATGTGGATTATAATTTGCCCAGTACCGACAATTCTGCGATAAAACCGTACCATTCGTGTAGAAAGTCGCTTCATCGGAGAATAAAATATTCCGGTGAAAGTTAGCATTGGCTTCCATTTCTCCTTGCATCCACGGACAAAAATTGAAACGACTTTCATGGTCATATTGTTGCAACCGGCGGATAAATTTAGGTTTATACGGCTTCAAACCATTTTTCTTGAGTAATCGCTGAATATTAGAACGAGATAGTTCGGTCTCTTGCTTAATCTGCCGGATGGAAATGCGCGGATTTTCGGTAATCCGTAAGATGACTTCCAACTCCGCATTTTCCGTAACTGGCCATTGCATGTGGTTCTTCTTAAACTTATTTTCTACACTTCCAGCTTCCTTAAAATTTTGTACAATACGAGCTATCGTTGAATAATGTATATTCTTGCCAGGATACTGCAAATTAAATTGCCTTCTTTTTGTTGTGAAATTAAAGTCACGTATTTATTTCTGGCTCACTTATGACTCTCAAGCTCTGTTTTAGATTCGATTTTGCTACTTGATTTTTAGGCCATAATCCACTCAGTAAATCTCGAACTACAATTTTGCATACAGCGGTATTTCGTAATTTTGAGCAACTTTTTCTTATAAGATTTGTCGAGTGGAAGCGAATTCAAGATGGCTGCCATAAGAGATGAAAAGAAGTAACGACATAATGACCAGGCTGTATAAAATTTTCGAAATCTCTTCATATCACAAAGTAGATCTTGTCAATTGGAACAACTTTTATTTGAAACACTTTTTTATTACGACTATAGCACAGGACTTACAGGGCTGTTGCGGACATTTTGGGACACACTGTATATGTAATATAATATTGTAATGCATTATGAAAAAAGGTTATAAGAAGTTATTTGTCTAGTGTTTTAATTTCATTCGAAAAAGATACTTGAATTTATTGGATTAAGATCTAAATCATATGCAGATAGAGATAGTAATGTGCATAAAAATTGGAAAGGAATTAAAAAATCGGTACTTGATAAAGAAATTAAATTTCAGCATTATAAAAAATCTTTGTTTGATCTACAGGAATATTATCATAAACAATGCGTTATTAGGAGCTATGATCATAATGTATACAGGGTGAGTCACGACTATTCCCTCGGTCTCGCTAAAAGATATGAGTTTCAAATTTTAGTCAAATATGTAGGACGATAAGGGGCACATTCTAAAATTATTTGCAAGTATACAGGGTGATTCAAAAATTTACACCATATCAAAGTTAGGTTATCAATAATGAATGATTCATTTGAACTTCAACTTACTCTTTAATAATTAATATTCGGATTACTTCAACATCGTTTCCAGCTTTATTTATCATTAGAATACAACTTACAAGGAATATAATTATCCACACACAAATAATTAGAAAACATGGCCTACTTAGATGAGAAAAAGCATCAGCTTTAGAGCGTTTTTGAAGAATTTCGTTAATATCATTTTAATCGTTAAATTTAGATATAGACATCTTTATAGTTTTTGGTAGGGGGTTTAATGTGCTTTCACATAGGATGGATAAATACAGGGTGTTCCATTTAACTTAAGAGAGTTATTGATGCTTGAAAAAATATAAAGTATAAATTGCTTTGCTTAATGTCATGTAGCCAATATCAAAATGCTCTACGGGTTTATTGAAAGCTCACTTTGTCAAAACAACTTCTTACAAATCTAAATCGTCCATGTCATATAGTTTTTTCGCGAAAGCCGACATTTTCATAAAAATCAAATTTTCTCGAAATTGGCAGCAGATAGGTATAGGGAACTGTTAACAAAGTTATCCTAATTTATGACGTAGAATCCAAAAATAATATACAATATAGGGTGTTCCATTAAAAATAACCTAACTTTGATATGCTGTACATTTTTGAATCGCCCTGTATACTTGAAAATAATTTTAAAAGGTGCTTCTTATCGTCCTACATATTAGAATAAAATTTGAAACTGATATCTTTTAGCGTTTAGGCACAATAAGAGATCGAGGGAATATTCGTGACTCACCCTGTATACTGAGGAAATTGATATTTATTGTACTTGTGTAAATTTGTAATTTTTATCAACAATGATTTTTTATTGGAAAGAACTTTTCTTTTTTTCATAATTTGATAACTAATTATATAATTCCTATTTATTCTATATTTCTTATTTTTTTACAAATACAATATAATCAAATGAATTTGTTATAATGCATAGATTAGGCTGTAATATGAGTCTTAAAATACATTCCTTGCATTCGCACCTGAACTTCTTTCCACGGAATCTTGGCGATGTTAGTGACGAGCATGAGGAAAGTTTTCATCAGGATATTTCCACTATTGAAACACGCTATCAGAGCAAGTGGAATAGCGAGATACTTGCTGACTATTGTTGGACTTTAATTTCGGAATATTCTTCATCCCAATATAAAAGAAAAGTGAAAAGAAAGACTTTCTAAATACGTTCCAGAATAGCATTTACTGTTATAGTATTGAATGATCAATATGAATTTCATTTGTTTATAATACCAGACGTGATAGAAGATATTTGTTTTTATAATAATTATCAGGAATATAAAACAAAATAAGTGTTCAAAGAAAAATTTAAAAAAATGAAAATTTGTTGTTCTGTGTAGGTAATTGTTTTAAAAGCAGTTTTATTGCCTTGCTCATAATAGAGATTGACAACTGTTACTCTTGCAATTTGCCGATAAGATCAAGGTCACTGAAAATACACCCTATAAGTTAATAAGTTTGAAGACAAAACAATTATTAAAACTGTTGACCTACAATTGTAGACACAGAACATTATTATAGGTACATAGGTACGATTTAGATTTGTAGTATTAATAATATTGTACCAATCTATGTAAAATACATAATTTAACAGATTCAATCAAAACAAGCAAACGAAAAATTTGTATAGATACTAATCTACACACCAAATATCAATTCATCATTTGTCATGCATATTTCAACGATATAATTTGTAAATTACACCTTCCACAGGACTGGAAAATAAATATCTAAATTATAATAAACCAAATCGACACTCGAAACTAACAGTTTCTCCGAGAAACATGTCTGTATCAGTCGCTACGATTGTCATATCAATATTTTTATCCAAAACACAAGCAATAAAATTATTTTCGAATAGTGAAACATCAACGTTAAATCCTAATCAAGAAATATATTTAAAAGAATTAATTTCTAAATATCCAAATCACAGCTTTACCGTACATTATGACGAAGCAAATGCAGTTTTTTCCGAATATATCTTGAAGATTATAAACGCAAAGGAGCCGAAACTGGTTACTGTTAACAATGTCGATTTTAATAAATCAGTTTTCGACCGCTCAGGATACATCGTTAAAACAGTGAATTTCGTCATATTAAAAAACGAAAATAAATTTTTAAATTTTTCTAGTATCGTTAGCAATTTCAAATTCGACGATGTGGTTATATTTTTAATAACTGCAACAAACATAGATTTCGACGTTTTATCCGATATGAAATATTTGAAAAATGCTGGAAACGTCATCGTATTAAATTGTACAGGAAATTTCGTAAAAACCTCCAAAATCTGCTATTACTGCGGCAATCGAAGCCGCAAAATCAAAAATTTGCAAACAACAAATGAATCAAAGATTCTTATAGAAAACAAGCATCTACAACCGAGCACTTTTACTAACTTGAACGGCCATTTTTTTCTTGTGGGTTACCTAAATTATTTCCCATATTTCAGCTGCGCAAGCCCACAACCTCAACTTGATCTTAAGGATGAAAATATAACAATTATTTGTGAAAAAGGGACTGGAATAGAAGGAGAATTACTCGACGAAGTAAGCAGGCGTTTGAATTTCACCTACAAATTGGTTAATTTTGGTGATAACTCGCCTCAGTCCTTCTTCGACGTTTTCGAAAAAGTGGTAGATGGTACATTGGATTTTGCTATCGGTGGTATAACGAGAACGAGGGCCAGAACTAAAAGGGCTTTATTTACGGCAACTATTGAAAGGGAAGATTATAATATATTTTATCTATATAGGATACCGCATGCAAATCTGATATTAAGTGCTATATATCCGTTTAAGTATACATTATGGATCGCTATAATTGTTTCGATCTTGATCTTAAGTGCAGGCATCTACTTTTATATTCGTGCAAAAAGGTGTAGGCAAATTCCTGTGGATTTCTTTGATTATTTTAGTGTAAGTGTATTCTATCTCCTTTTCAATTCATTTTTATTCTTTTTCGTATTTCTTTTGCTGCAATGATTTAGACAAAATTCTCGAAACATCACAATGGGAGGCCATTTCATCTTCAACCAACTCACGCTGGTTTGTAGATGCTTCTAAAACGCCTTAGCTTTATCTTGCCATCCAGACTTGTGTAGAGGACATTTTAGACTACCCGCAGATAAACGAATTCTTTAGAAATATTATCTGACTGCCAGCAGGTAGTCCTTAGAGCACAACAGACTATCAGGTTTGATTCCGAGGTGGTACTTGATTGCTATAGGAAGCTCGAAAGCTGGCGGAATGTTACAGCATTACGCTGAGATGGGTGCCAACCCAACAACGAAACAGCTGTCAAGTTAGCAAGAAATGCCACCGAACAATCATTCACAGGTTCAGAACCGACGTGTGTCAGTTCTTATGGCAGCATCAAACTTTTTGTCAGATATGAACTCGCTGCTCGGCATTGCCGGAGCGTGAGACACTGTGATCAACTCCCAGTGATCTTGAAACGCCAGTCCATCTCCATGCTGACGGAAAAATTACACATGCATGACAGATCTATGACATATCAATCATATTCCGGAAGTAGAGGTTCTACTTGGTGCCAGTAGAAGAGCAGCGGCAGCACCGGTCCAAAACGGAGGCTCTTATTCGTTCTTCCACCGCCTGCGAGATTCAGTCAGTGATAAACCCAGGAAGGACAATGACGACAGTTTTACGTAATAATTTGGTCATCGGTTACGTCCTTATAACTTTAAATATGACGTCTAAATGACGGTAAGATCACGTGGTTATGTCACAGACCAGTCACGTGAAAATTGGACGTCTTGTAGATGTGTTCAGAATGACGATATTTCGCTGTCAGTTTTAGATATATGTATATTATTGTTTACACAGTAATTACTGTAATGAATAAAACAAATTCAAAATTCTTTAAAATATTTATTAAAATTTAAAAAAATACCATTGCGACATATATGCACATATAGAGAGAATTTTTCGCCATTCCTCACTGGCCACACAATCTTGAGCTACACCGACATAACCTATAATTTTACCCACAATATTGCATATCTCATTTCTTAAATAACAATATTTTCCCATAGGTACTCACCTCTACGTTGGTCCCGTTACGTGAAAATAGATCAAATACAACTCGATAAAACAGATTTAATCACTAATTGTTCGTTTAGGCAGCGTCAGGTACTGTTATCATAAATGAAAAGGTTGTAGCATGTGCTGGGGGAAATGTGCGCTAGGTACGAGCAATGTTTTGTTCTATTCCAATAAATTATTGTCATCCCCATGGGTTGTAGAACACTTCCACGTTATTTACGAAACAAGCTTTGTTACCAAGCTTTTATATGATTGGATGGTGATCGGTGGCTGTTTTAAAGGCTGACGGCGAGTAAATCAAAACTTTGTAGTTGCATATCAACGGATAAACTAAAATGTAAAATTACAGTCATTTTTTTACTGTGGAGGTTTGCCTTTTTTATACCAATAATCAAATACTTAACTAAACATTAATTGCAAAATAAAAAAACATTATTATATTCAATTTTGAGCTGCAATACACATTGACCTTTAAACCTTTAAACTTCGTAAATCAACCAAATGTATCATGACGTCAAAAAGACGACATTATTTCGTTTAAAAGGTGTCGGTATTTTTTCGTCGTCAAAGTGACGGCCTTATATCGTAAAATTTTGGTGATCTGACGTCTTTTGGGAAAAATGCCCAATTAATAACGTCAATGTGACGTGAGCGTGCTATCTGGGAAGTTCCTCAATGCATAAAACAGCAGCGATCGAAATTCATCATCACGTCTACAGGCCGAACATTATGAACAAACAGATGGTGGCATCGCTGGTATATGCTCGTCCACATACGGCTTGGGGCACAGCAATTGTTCTGCAGGAGTTCGGCTGGGAGCTATTTGATCATCACCACACAGTTCTGCTCTTGGTCTCCGCTATTTCTGAACTGCACATTACTATTAACCGCGAGGAACGTCAAATTGACATTTTGCTAGATATGTCAAACTGACGTTTGACAAAGGTTTTCTATCACGTTATCGATTAGTCATTCGACATCTGCGACCAATGAGTACCTCAAATTGACGTGAATATGATGCACCAATATTCTCTTGGAAGGCCTAAGTCAGACCTAGGAAATGCTAATAATATTGGATTGGAAGGGTGCTAACGGAACTGGGTAATCGCAATAGATGCCTTAGGTGGTAGCGGTGAAGAGATGCGAGTGGACCACATCTGATCCACTCCCTCCAGCAGCGGCGACTCAAATGCAACTTCTGTGAGATTCAAAAAATAACATGAACAATGTTAGTAGACTCACATTTCTTGCTAGAAGGTGTGTCGTAAAGATTGGTTTGAGTTTTCAGAAAATGGAGCTCTTGGATATGTTCTGAAGAAAATCTTTTTTGTTGAGTATTTTTTGTCTCTTAGTCATCGACATCATTTCTCACGATCATTTCCTAAATTATCATCGCTTTTAGAAAGCAAAAAGAATCAAAAACTCAACACGAAAAAATGGCTCTTTTTTTTTCATTCTGTATTGTTTCTATTTATTTAATCAAATCTATAATACAATAGAATCCGTAAATAATAAGAACTTTATTTGCAGTTGTTTTATAAATCAATACTAGAAGAAACTGTAACTGGTCTAACCGTGTTAGGCAACAGAAATTGGTTCCGAATACTTTGGATATTCTGGTGCTTCTATAGCATGCTCTTAAGCAACATTTATAGCAGCAAAATGGCTTCAATTATGATTAGACCACCTCACAAGGAACCCAACACACTAAATGATGTTTTAGATATCGGATACAAGGTGGTAATTGAGAAAGCAGGTGCGGATAACATTTTAGGCATTTTAGAAAATAACGATCCATCAACACAGATCCTTAAAAGGTAGGTACCACTTTAAAAACTAAAAAAATCTTTACAGGATAAATAATTTCCAAAATCGTAGCCGCGTCATATTCATCAAGGGTTGGTGTGAGGCTTCACGCTACGTCCTTGAAAATCCAGCAGCTATGATAACTCAATTCAACGTCATTCAATATAATGCCGAGTTGCGATGCAATGATTTATTTGGACCGCGAAGAAAGTTTATGCGTTACAACGTGTATGATTTGAGAATCTCCAAGCAGTATCTGATATCGAGTCCGCTAGGATGGCCTTTAGCGCGAGGTGTACCTTATAGGTCGGCACTCAATAGACTTATAAGTCGATCAAAGCAAGGTAGGTCATAAAAAAATTGGATTTAATTATTTGCTTTATAAGGAACCTTGAAATTTTAGCTGGACTATTGAAGAAATGGTTGTTCGATATTACACCATCAACTCCTAAGTTTCGACAGTATCTGATTCAGTATGCTACGGATAATCGACCGGTGGATACAGATAATAGGCAAATGACAATTATTGAATGCGTATCAGCATTCGTTATTTTAATCGTTGGAAATTTATTTGCAATTATTTGCTTTATTTTAGAAATTTTATTTGCTAAGTATTTTTAAAGTTAATAAATAATGTAATTGTAATACCTACAGCGCCATCTTCTAGTGGATAGATTAGTAGGAGAACTTTATAGATTTCTCATGGTGGTTATATTATTACCCTCAAGATGGCGCGTTATTCCATTAACCCTTTCATGCACAAATTAGGAAATGTCATTTTTTTAAATTAAAATTCTTAAATATGTATGTCTTAAATATAGTATGGGGAATAATAATGGATAATGTGAACAACATCTGTGAAAAGATGTTTTAATATTTTGGTCAACCTATGGTAATGAGCAGGTGAATGATAATATTCAAAGCAATCTGCACATAAATATTGGCTATACCTCTTGCAAATATATTTTGTTCTGTGTTTGCAAGCTGATGACCTGCACCTTATTGTATTTTTTATGTCTTCAAGTTTAGGGCAATGGCCTGAAGTTTGCAGGCTAGTTTCTCATTTTTTCAGGATTGAAGAGGGTGTCGTAGACCGTGATCTTTTGGTCTTCCTGGCCCCAGGTTTCTCTACTTTCCCAATACTTATAAGAGTTTTCGATAAAGTACCTTTGAACTGCAAAAAATCTTTATCCGTCAAAATAAACGTATTGATAAAAGCTACGTCAGAAAAATACATGATTTGTAATGGAGATACGGATTTTTTAACAACGTATCATGTTCCTCTTGACTGCTTTTTCATAATTTTGTCCGAGGGTAAGTTTTTGTCGGCATCTTGGGTTCTATTTCAGCGCAGAATACCTCTGCTATATATTCCATTGTTTCTTAGACTTTCAAGAATTGGTACAGAGTTAAACAAATCGTCAAAAGAAACTTTGTGATTTGCATGATGAATATCGTCACACAATCCCTCAACAACGTCCGCATAAGCCCCCAGAGGGCATATGGGAACTTTGGTTTTCGTTTTATGGGAACTCTATACTTTTTATGGGGATGACTTGTTCATCCACTGACTGGTATTCTTCCGGGTCCATTGCATGTACAAAATTTTCCTGTAATTTATTGAGAAACGGTCTCAACTTCTGTCTTCTTCATTTTTTCTTTTTTTATCGTTTCTCTTGCTTCTTGAGATCGTCTGGGTCCCAAATCGGGATTTGGATGAAATGAAGGTTTCGCTAAATGTGTCTATTCAATTAACTAAATTCTCTTCATATTAATCTTTGATTTCTATCAATATTTCTACATCTTCTTCTTCCGATGAATTATTGCTTCCAGCATCATTGATTGATGAGAACGAAGGTCCTGGCACCTCGCAGATATCTTCCAAGAGAACACAAAAATAAAAATTCCTGTAATATAAGTAGTAAGGAACCTATAATCTCACTTTCATCAAAGTCAGAATTGCATATGATGTCCACCAGAGTGTACACACAGTTACAAAACGAATAAACTATAGAAAAACTATATAATTCTTCGAAAATCTATTTGCACATATGCACTTTCCTGACATAATAAGCTATATGATAAATATTTTTTTAGCTACTTTCTTGGTAATCCATATAATCTTCGCAGCTCCGAACTTTTAAAACTCTCGGCATCCATTTTGCTCAGCTGATTGTTGCACCTTTCCATTAGAAACTCAAATCAAAATAACCTTCTGAATTTTAATTAATTTATTATGATTTTCTCTGTTTAAGTAGAGGGGGTGGTGCTAATGTTGAAGTGTGTTGGTAATACGGAAGCATAACCTGTATGACAGCTAGTTGAACACAGCAAAGGGTGGCCGTTTATGACAATGCTCGTGTATCGCAGCTAAAGTTGTATAAAAATTGCGAAGAATCGGAAGAAAAAGAAGGCGCAGAGGAAGAAGATGACCAAATAATCAATAAGCTTATGCAGAGAAGAATGAAAATATGGAAAACACCGAAGAAACCTGGAGAGAAGAAAGGAAGAGAGAAGGGAGAACGCGAACAACCCGACGAAAACCGATAAGCCGGTTAGAAGACTACAAGCTGGACATGAAGAAAGTGTTCGTTAAGGGCACTGAATAGTCAGGATTGTCGATTGTTAGCGTGAAAACTGGAACTGACGGTTGGCAACAGTGACTCAAGTGGTGCAGTACGAGTTTAATTCAAAGTTTGTAAATTTCGACTAAATAAAGTTATAGTTAATTAAACGGGGTTTAATTAAAGAAAAGTAAAGAGAAGTTAGGAAAAGGTACGAGGATAGACGTTTGCGACCGCAGAATATTCGAAATGCTGAAATACCAGATCAATCTGCTCTCTGTGTTTCATCTCGAGATATATAATGCCAATACCTGCGCTAAAGGAGAAAACTTCAAACTATGGAGGAAAATTATCTTCAGCTGTAGTCTTTACAAGCTCTCCTTATAAAACGGAACTTGAAAGAGGTTTGATCCTAAGCCAATAAGCCTAAAAAAATACTTTTGAACAGGAAAGGGAAAAAACAATATAACCCAAACATTGCAAAAGAGAACTTGAATTTAAAGAAAAGTCAGATAGTTTCAATATCCTCAGGGGAATCAGTTATAGAAATGCTTGTAGGTGGATTGTCAGCAGAAGAGGATGACGCCAGATGCATTTTTTGCGGTGAGGCTTTTTCAAATGATTGTGAGTCATGTGTGCCATACGTCGTGGCCTGGGCGTGAAAATGAGTAGTACATTTGTGAATTTTTCCAAGTTTCCACATTTGCACCACCCACTCTACAACATAGGTACATGCGGACATAAAACGAATATCCACAGAACGTCCATTAACGGACGTCCGATGGATATTCAGTAACGGACGTCCAGTGGATATCCGTTTTACATCCATGGACGTTCGGACCACTTTTGGACATAAAATGGATATCCATAGAACGTCCGGTGCTATCTGGGAAATAACTTCTTATAAACTTTTTTCATAATGCATTACAATATTATATTACATATACATCATTATCATATTAGACTAAGGCTCCAGAGTCACTACTCTCATCGCTGTAACAAATAATACATTTTACATGAAGCATCATGATATACTACTACATGTAGGTACTTGTAAATAATTATATTAAACACTTTAAAACATTCAAAACATGTTACCTGAAGATTTGTTGCAATAATGTAATTGCTCTGTCCCTTAAATTGGTATCCGGAAATATTATTGTTAAATTTCCCTTAGTGCGGTGATTTATAATAATTTTATTATCATTGACCGTATTATAACAACCAATAACGCTGCCTTCATTCAATCTAATTACTGGTTTTTCATCATCTATTTCAGTTGGCCATAAAACTATTTCATTAGAATAGTCTGCAAATTTCCGAAATATTGCCATAACAGCAATATTATTATATCTAATTTCAACCAGAATTTGATCTGCTGCATTTATTTTACTCTTTTTTTTATTCAATTGGAACTGTCTATAGTCTTCTAAAAGCTTGTCCATTATAAGTGAATTATACAAAAAGTCCTCTCTATAAAAAAATATTTTTTCATAATGAAAAAAAAGATCACGTTTAACATACGGTTTTGAAAGGGAAACGACCATACTCTTTCAAAATTTAAATTTCTTCTTTATTTAAACCAGGTTGAACTAAAATACAAAATAAATAATACATATAGGCAATCAATAACATTACCATAACCTCAAAAACTCGACTGACCCCTGATCACGGGCATTTCGTTCAAATTTGAAATTTCGGGCAAGATGTGCGCGCTATCTTTGATTCATATGGAGTACTAAATATTGTATTGTTGCCAAATCTTTGTAAGCTTTGTATCTAAAGGAATGATAATCAAACATCAAAGAAGGTTTTAATATGAAGAATGATAAAGTTTTTAGCGTTATTGTGACAAAAACGTTTTTTTATTGTTCTTATTAACAAGAAATCTGAATAAATATGGTTAGCTATAAAAGTGTGCGATATGGCAACAGTGCATGGTAACGAAAATATCTACAAATTAGTAGTGTTTACAAATTATTTTGTGAGGTTATATGGTTATAAAGAAAACAAGAAGTTTTGGGTAAGTTTTGTTATCCTTACTTGTTGTTTTATTTTATTAATTGTTGCTGGAGTAATAATAATTCATTGTAATAATTAGGTAAAAATTTATTTTTAAGACTTTTTCAAGTGTACACAAATCCAAAGGAAAAGTTCCAGGTTGCGAAAGTCGATATTATTATTGCAATATTTTACCTGATTCGGGTTATCAAAATAGACATTTTTTTACCCTCCCTTCTAATGATAGAGAACAGGTATGGTTAAACTCTATTGAAAGTTGTAAGTTATGCAGATTTAGGCTCCAATCATAGACTTGTTGTGTTACTTGTAAATCAGAATACTAAAATTGTAGTATGAAAGCCTTGAAAAAATTGAGCACTATCAATTTGAAAGTTACGTAAGTTTAAGTAGCACATTGTACTTGAAACTTACCTACAGTACTGTCATAAAATCACTACCAGTGAAAGTGAGTAGGATTCATATTCTTCAAGGTTTTATTTTCTTGTGCAATAAACTAGACACTTGCAAACAAGATCATTAATCAAGATCGCTTAGAGAATCTGCTTGGTGTATTATGTCAGTGTTATGGTCTTAATACAAATCCAAGTTTTCATCAATTTATTGCCAATTTTAAAACTTGTATTTTAAATAATTTTGTGTCTTCTCATTCTATCAGATTCAATTGTGAGCAAGATAGTGGACATATCTCATCTACAATCATTTATGACTTCTATTGAACCTGAAAGTGGTAGAAATAGTACGTTGAATAAGAATGAATTAGAAGATTCTTCTCTAAATGTTCCAATTAATGATAAAATGATTTAAATTATCAAGTTGTCACCTTATCTACATACATATGTGGATTTTTTCTAAGAAAGCTTAATTTACCTGAAGGTGATAGGTTTGTAAATCTTCTTTATTTTCTGCTAATGTAGAACTCCATCATACTTTTAGTTTTCTTTATCCCACTCTTAGTTTGGTATTACATATTAATAACATTTACGATAGAATGGTTGTGTTGTTGAAATCGTTTGATCATGTAAATTCTATTCAGAAAAAAATGTTGGTAACTTTGCAAAAGGTTAGTTTTTCATGGTATACTTGTGTTAACAGCGATCAACCTTTAGTTCAAGAACAATTGTTAAATATATCTATGAGTTTAATTATCAGGAAATTTCATGATGATATTTGTCGGTCTTCTAATGTCTAAGACACAAATTAAGTTATTCAATTAATTTTTATTTATATGCACGTAAATACGTGTCTGTGATTTCTATATTTATAGATATATCGCACTGATGAGATCAAATAAGATCGAAACACGCATTTAGAGCATATTTAGTACCAAAAGAAAATATTATAGTAATTTAATAATGCCGCCATCGTGGTTGTTTACGAATTTAGTACGCCATATGTCCGTCAGAGTGTGCTAGCGTAAGGGTCCAATTTTTAACGTGGAATGCGTCACTCTTATATGATATGCTCCTTGCCCCTGATCCAAATAAACACATTTTCAACATTTTTTTTCTTGAATTACAAAATAAGGTAACTGTCTCCATCTATACTATTGAATATTCAATCTTTTGATGAATTTAGTCAAGTCCAGAACCAAACATTACTCGTGTTATAACTGAAAAAAAAGAAAACTGTAACTCTAACTGTAATATATATAAGTTGGTATCATTAGTGTACGCATGGTTGCTAGACAATAATGAGTGTAGCTGTTGTGGCATATGTTTAAAATAAAATTAAAAGATAAAACTTAATGTTTTATTTATATGTCATAAGACATATAACACTAACTTTAAATTATCGCTATAAGATGGCGCGTTCAGAAATACACTACTCTATACCTCATTCCAAATAGGAAAGGAGCGTTATGAATAGATAGGATCTAAAATAAACGTCTGTGATTGGTTAAAATCTAGTGCACATTTACACAAGAACAATTTGTCAAAATTGCATAAATGTCAGAAACATCAAAAAGGTTATACTATGTATGTGAGCGTCGTTTGTGTTCTATTGCGATTATTGGACTTTATTGCTTTCTTTATCCATTTCATCTTGATTTTTCATACAAAATGGTTTTTTTAGAGCTTCTGAATAGATAGATGGATAGATACTTTATTTCTCGTAATAATATACACTACAGATATGCACTAAATGTCATATTGTAGTCCCAGAAGCTGCAGCTAGTATGAGAAGAAATGTATTCTTGTTGGAATTTATTTCTAACTATTCATTATTCCATTCATCATGTTTGTACTTTCCATTTTCTTCAATTTTCAGATCAATTTTGTATTATTTTCTCGGAAAATAAAGATTTAGCTGTTAAAATACATTGACAGTGACAGTTGTCACATCACATGTCATAATATTCACTTATTGAAGGTAGTATTTGAATAGTTTTGCTTAAATTTTCTTATTTATACATCTTATGGTTTTGATAAACGTCAATACGTGAATATGTAATTATGGCTGATGCTACTCTCACAGGTTCCTCAAAAAATACAAGGTGCAGGCATGTAACAAGTGGGCAAAGGCTTCATCGGACAGTAAATGAAATTGGAATTAGCAAAAAAAAACTGTTTAAAGACACCATCGGAGATATAGAGTTAACTGAAAACGCCGCCAAAGAAACGGATATGTCAAATGAAATATGACAAATTGGTCGAAGCTCACAAAAGTGCAATTAGAAGCATTAAATGTGTTTTATTAGTGTTCGTAAAGATGTTATTCTACATAGTGGACCGTCAATTATCAATCAAAAACAAATTTTAAATTTACCGCGATTTTTGCAAATCACAAACAACAACTGGTGTGATATGTGCTTCGAATGGTAGCGTCATCTGCTCCATTCTTATTTGGAATGGACAATACATTCTTAATAGCTCTAATTAGTAATATTTTTTTATCCTTTGAATATTACTTTTTATTTTATTTGTATAAATGATTATTAAAATTTAAAAAGGTTCATCAATTATTTTGGAAAATAAATCGAGGATAATTGAAGGTGGTGAAATACATAGCGGTTTTATAACAATAACAAATAACAATCAGAAGACTGATGACAATTCGTATAATAACATGGAATTTAGCCACAATTAGCGAATAATTCCTGTAACATTTGGTTTTTGTAGTTAGTACCTTACATCAATTTTTGCATACATTTCTGCGTCAATTTTACATGTAAATATTTGATCGTCTATTGCCCCCTTAAAAGAGAAAGCTTGTTAATTTTCGCGCCTCAAAAAAAAAAAAAATGCTCGCTATACTAGACAAGGATGCAACTACAAAAATACGACGCCCTACAGCAAAAGGACAAAGTTGCGTCAATTTTCAGCGGTGCCGCTCTCTCTGACCGCCAACGCTTTAAATTTTTGAATTGGCCAATGACAGCACACCGCGCCACAGCTTTTTTTACTGCAATTAGTACTGCTCGAAGCGCCATCTTTGAGGCAACACCTGAAACATATTTCGGTCGGAATCCAATAGAAATCTTTACGTGGGTTATAAGAACATTTTATTTAGCAGAGTTTTCTCATTTTCTCAATAAATATTGCTCAGATTATTATGAAATTTTAAAGAATTGCTGTCATTATCCTTCTCATGGCGTTAACAAATTAGAATTTGAATCGGTTGCAATTTTTTTTCGTTTTTCTGTCACATTACATCGTTAATTTATATGATTAAATCAATACATACCGTCTTCATAATTTCTTATTGCCGACACGGATGATTTTTCTGTCCATAATGGATTGTTTCAACGCGAAATATTGAGCTATATTTGATATAATGAGATTTGCGCACAGGTCTGCATTTTACCTCATGGCGCCATCTGTTGTCGCTGATACTTGGCGGCGCCCTCTTAATTCCTATATTACCTGCAACAGTTGGACCAGTCTTGGCAAATATTTCAAATAAATTTGCAACCACCAATTCCTTTAAAGAAAACATTGTCTCAGAAAGATAAAGACACGATAGAAAAAAAAGTATTAGAGATCTTATGAATATGAATAACAGAGAGGATTCAGATTGTAAAGATGATATACCATTACTGTGTTTTGATAAAAGTAAACAAGTTGACAATATTAATCCAACAGACGAAATTAAGAAATTATTAAATATACAAGATCCTCGATTATTTGAATCAAAATCGTAAATATTTTTTATCTGATCAATCTATTGATTTCACAGACTTGTCGTCTGACGTTAAGTAACATACGTATAAAAATAACAAACACCACCAACCACAATTTACATCATTAGAATTTTGGAATTTGTAATTATTATGAGTTACTATTTACCTTCTTGGAATTATAAATTTTTTTGATAGTGAATTACCAAAAGAATCAAAGAAATTCACTAATTTACTAGTATTATCTACATACATAGCAACCCAATCTGTTCCAGTATTCCAATTTAAATTGAAAATATACTTATTCGCGATTCTTCGCTCAGTCCGAGTCCAAAAGTTTTTCCATCATTATTGTGCAAAAGCTGACTCTTCTTTCAGCATCATTCGCAATTAGCTCTTGGTGGTTTTGAAAATGATATGATTTAAATTTTTCGCGATTCAATAACTTATGCACGGCATCAGATTTGCTAACATTTGAAGCCGTACGTCTGTGCTAGGCAATGGCTATATTCAGCCGGACTAATCACTAAGCGCTGAGAGTGTCATCGCTGGAACTCAGCGCTGGGTCGTACTGAATGGTGTATAATGAATATTAGCGCTGACGCATGCTCGATGTTCATAGTTTAACTGTTTGAAATTTTGTCGTTTTGGTCATAATCCAAATTATTAAGGTATTATAGTTACAACTTATAGCTCGAAAATTTTAAACATTTGTTATTTTAAGCCATGTTAATTTCCCATTGCTAAACTCATGTTCTGTAATACATATTTTTAAATTTCAAATTTTGACGCTCCCCACCCCTTTCGCTTACTTTCGCAGCGCATTTTTTTTCCGCTGCAAAAAATGGCGCCCGCTAGCCTCAGCGCTGACTTTAGCGTTGTATTGAATGCAATTGCTTAGGTCAACGCTGCCAGCGATGAGTCCGGTTGAATATAGCCAATGTTTCAAAATATAGACACATCGAAAAAAAATCATAATTAGAGTAGGCTATGTGAATGGATTGTTACTTTAGCCACTTTCACATAATGACATTTATTCCTTGACATTTAATTTGAGGTTATAAACTTTGGTTATAATAAAACATTTAAAATGTCAAATAATACATGTCATTATGTGGTAGTGGCTAAAGCAACGATCAAAAACATTTACATAGCCTACACTAATTATGTTTTTTTCGATGGCACGTTAGTACAAACTGTCATCCAGGCTGTCCTTGTCATACAAATATATATTTGGATATGAAAATTATTCTTTGAATGTCGTTCATTGAGTTTCGTGATTACAACTATACATGTAATACACTGCGATCATTTTGAAGTGTCCTGATGAGTTGGCAACAAAAAAGTCCCTGGATTCATAAAAATTGGGAAATATTTACTTTCGTGAATTGTCCATACTGGATTTATATGTGAAATGTCAAAACGATAGTGTCAACCACAGACTACGGTGTCAACCAGTGTCAACACTTATCTATTAGCTGTCATTTGTGTGTATTGTCTTGTTGTAGTGTCTTTATTTTCATATTTTCTGCGTGTTTTATTACCGTTTTTCTGTCTTTTTCAAGACATTATACGATTTATAATAAAAAAATAAGGTACAATTATTATATTCTTACAAAAATTTATTCAAATATTTCTCCAACTTATAAGTTTCTAACTTTACTAAGTTGACATTTGTTACAAGCATGGTGTGGCAACTAGCTAAACAGGCTTTGAACGAGAACAACAGCGCCATCTCCCAGTCATACCGGTACTAAACGAATGTTATCTCTCTCACTCAGTGCGTAAATTTACCTTTTTTGATGATTTTTTCGCTGTCACCATCCTGTCACATGTTCTCTATTGTCTTCTGTCATTTTTGTATTATAATATAATTTTAACATTATACACAAAAAATGGGTTTTTAGGTAGAAGCGAACCGAGAAATTTAACTCTCTTATAAAAATAAGTGTTCTGATCCTGGTTATATAGGTATCGTTTCGCCTATGTAAGTAGCTATGTAGGTAATTTGAAAATATTGCTTTAGGTATATTGTATATTTTAATGAATAAAGTGTGTGTATATATGAATGATAGACGGCGATTTCCAGTGAAGAAAGAAAAGATATTGAAGGTATGATTGTAACGAATTGATGTTTAATTGTGATAATCAAACACTAATATTTCCTTCCTCTGCACATTTTAAAAAGGAATATTTAAATGGTTCCCAATTGGTTTTAAGGTCTATACCATCTGCGAATTTGCTTGGTATTCTCTATAGTTTAATCAGTTATGTGAATTCCTCTAAGCAGTTTAAATATTGTATTTCTTATAATGACATAACATGAAATAAGTCGTACTTTTGTTTTAATTAAAGTAATAGTAGATAGCATTTAGAACTTCTAATTCTTATATTTGACATTATCCATTTCATCAAATCATTACGTATGTCAAACATTCTATTATATGCATACTACTTATCTGTCTCAAATCACAATGTCAGTTAAATTTCAATTTTTGTATGCAATGCAATCATTTGATAAAATATAGAAATAAAATTTTAAATAACCCGCGCGCTAAATTGTGACTTAAATAGTACCGGTATGACTGCAAGAGGCGCTGCAATAGTCGTTCATCCCCACTACAGTACTTGCCATTCTATCTAAGTTATTCTATGGTTACAAGTAAAATGTAAATAATAAACCTAACCACAAAATATAGATAAGTAGTGTTACCATATTAAAATCAGTATGACCAACTCAGGACAGTTCAAAATGATCGCAGTGTATTTATTTGTAGGTCAATTTAATAACAGTAAATATAAACCAATACAATGCTTCTTTTTTTACATAGTTTTTCTTGTTAGTATTGCCATCATGAATTACCGCATTTGAGTCTCCTAAGTAACTAAAGGCAAGTGTATTTAAGCACGATATGCTAATAGGTTTGTTGCCTAAATTTTCATCCATTTGTTGACATTTGATATCTCACAAACATAACCTGACATAATCGTACTTCGTAATCGGTAAGGGGAAAGAATTATAAAGTACTTGAAGCGTATTACGCACGATCGCCTGGAAAGTTGTTCTAACACGCTAGAGTACGCTCGAGTACTCCAAATGTATGAGAGTAGCTAATTGTAAAGCACCTCATAAGTGCAGCCTTACTCATGGCCAGTCGCTCTTAACTCTGCAACAATCGAGCTTATAAATTTACCATTGTGTGTTCCTCACATCTTTTTTTTCCTATTTCATTTCCATTTTTCTCTAATATTCATTAAAATACTACAATTTGTATCCCGCTTCAGGCTTCGCAACAGCTCACTATTCCAATTCTTTCCCCCATTTCTTCTTAACATGCCTCCGCTTTGCCATATCACGATTCTCGTCAACCGTCTTACAATATAATTCGTTGTAAGCGTGCTGCCAGCTCTTTAACCTCAATACCGGGCAGCCTGCGCGGTCTGAAATATTCACGCGAACGTGATTATTAAAGCTTATACACGGGGGAATGGGGAGGCTAACTGTAGGCTTCCCCAAACGACCCCGCGGCATTTTTACTTATTTATTTCCACCAGCTCCAATACATCGCATTCGCATCGCGAACACAAAAGGAAGAGGATGTGTACTGAATATATGAAACATTGCCTCATCAACCGTGAAGTATGAGAAGTGTTTGACATTTTAAACATATTCAAAAAACAAAATTAGCTTTGCGATCGATACGAAACCCAAGCTGTGTCAGGTTTTCTTAAATTACTGCGGAGGTTAATGCACTAGACAGTAGTAATTTTATTTTTATTATATTTTTATGTACAGCAATTACATTTTGAATTGTATTTTACTACTTTTATTTCTACAACTACATTTTACAGCAACGGCTGCGGTTCTCAATGCTTTGTTCTGAATAATCTGAGTCAATATTGTTGTCGTAAAATGTGACAGGAAATCATAGAATGTGAAGATTTGGCTGTATTGTACATTTTAAATATTTTGCTTGGTTCCGTTTAACATTAAAACGTCGAACTCGGTTTTGGTGAACATTTTGAAATGTAATCCGGGCTCTCTTTGACACTTTAAGGTTAAATCCGAACGTATCGAACGTTTAGCTCGATTACGTTCGACAACTGAATATTAAACTCAACCATAATTGAAATTTTTAACGTTTAATCCGGCTTTTTGACATTTAAATATTAAGCTCGATCGTATTGACCGTTTTGAACGTGTTTCTCGACCGCAATTGATGTTTAAATATCAAATTTGGCATTTAAATGTCGAACTCGGCCGTTTTAAATGTTTAGCTCGGTCTGAAGATTTTGAACGTTTAGCTTGGTCCTAGTTAACATTTAAATGTCAAACTCAACCGCGTTACACATTTTGAATGTCGTAAAAAGTCGTAAAAGTCGTAATTGTCACAGAATGGCAAACAATGTGACAGAATAATACAAAATGCTACAGAAAATCACAGTATGTTTTAAAATGTCACAGAATGTCAATAATTTCGACATTCAAATGTCAAATTCGTCCATAATTAGACATTTTAAATATCGGAATCATACTGATTTAATGTTTAAATGACAAATTTGGTTGTATAGAACATTTTGAGCACCTACCTCGGCCAGATTTTATATTTAAATGTCAAATTGGGGCGTATTATACATTATGTAATATATAGCTCGGTCCTGTTTAACATTTATCCGTCAAACTCGGCGGTGTTGGACTCTGCGAAAGTTTAATTGGGCTCCGTTTGACATTTAAATGTCAAATTCAAACGCGTTAACCATATTAACCGTTTACAACGATTACGTTTGACATGTAGATGTCAAAGTCAGCCGTAATTGATATTTAGAAACTGTAAATGTCAATATCAGCCGTATTGTACAATCGTGGCCAGATAAATGTAGTAAAAGCGGTTTTTTTTATTTATTTAATTTTTATGGTGTAAGATAGTATTTTGACATTTAAATGTCAAATCATTTTTTAAATTTTAAAACGTCAGTTACATGTATTTTCATAATAGCAGGAAAGCTTACAGTAGCTGATATGGTTAATGTATTAATTCATTTACAAGAAGGATATAGTATTTGAGAAATGTGGCTAAATAAAACCACCGTGATGAAGGTTAAGAAACAATAATAATACGCAGACCATTTCTCAAACTGAAGTTTACCAAATGAAAAAACTTTCGGAGGTCATTTTTTACATTTGTTATGATTTGCATTAAAAACTCCCGTTTTCTGTAACCTTTTTTAAAATAAAAAATGAAAAACTTCAAATGGCGGAAACTCAGTAACGAATCAGTTTAGGACATGTTTATATAAACTTTTTTGCTTATTTTTAGTTGAAGAAACCGTCTATGTATAACCAGCCCAACATTTTTGAACACCCTGTATACATAGATGCTAAAAATGTTCCATACGAACGAGTTTCACGTCTAATATTAAATGGGAACGATTTTGATATTCAAAATCTTTAATTTTGGGCGAATTTGACATTTAAATGTCTAATGGGGGCGAGCTACACGTTAAAAATATTCAATACAGGTGATTTTGATACTTACTACAGTCTACAACTACAGTCGAATAAGACGCTAAAAACATCCAGTACATCCAAGTTTGACTTTCTAAATGTTCACCAATGTTCGAGTTTGACAATTAAATGTAAAGTGGGGACGAGCTAAACATTAAAGCATCATCAAATCGAGAAAAATGGTCAAAATGTTCCATATTGTCGACTTTGACGAATAAATATTAAATGGGGACGATTTCGAATTTCAAAATGCCTAATTCTGCTCGAATGTGACATCTAAATGTCGAACGTGAGTCAGTTACATATTAAAAATACCAAATATGACAGTAGGTACCGAAGACATGACCATCACTGACTGCGTCACTTTATCGGTGCGCTCTAGAGCGATCAAGTCTGAAAATTGCGTGTTGTCAATAGCAACCAGTATGTAACATTCAAATTGACATATCGCAAAGCACAATAATTTCTCGGAATTTGCGCGTTAACTTAATAGTAATTATATACCAAGGGAGAGAAGACATTTTTCTCAGCCGAGTAGCATTATTTCCCGAGACGCGAAGCGTCGAGGGAAATAATGGCTAAGAGGCTGAGAAAAATCTTCTCTGCCGTGGTTTATATACTATTTTTTCCACTACTAGCATATTTAACTGCTTTCTCAATAATAATGTAATATAATAAGCCGTTCCGATAAATGTTTAATTTAAGATATCCATAGAAAACATGTTAGTCTGTAAAAACAAATGAATAAACATTTAATGTCAAATTGAGATTTTATTCATGTCTTGTCACAATACCAAAAAAAATGTCAGACAGTAGTTGTACTCCTTCAGAAATCCGCAAGGAAGCAAATCAAATAGAGTATCAAAAATACTGGTACACTAGCTTGCAATAAAATCTCGTACACCTTAATGTCAAGCAAGCTAATTTTTGAAGATTATTTTTCAATGTAAGGTGACTTTAGATTTGACGGATGTGACACACTATGCATAAGAGGTTATGGTGACTTATAAAAATAGTGTACTTTTGGAAATGAAACGTCAAATTAGAAATGTCACAAAAGGTGAAATCAATATAGGTAAAACTAGGTGTACGAGATTTTATTACAAGCCAGTACGTCAGGAATTAACATAAGCTACCATAATTGCGCTATTAATTATTATTTTAATAAGTAGTGTTTACCAAATTACGTATTTCCTACTTTGTTTATTTATGTTAAATGTTAACCTAACCTTTTTTCTTGAATTGCGGATTTCATTCGTGCATCTATACGACATCTATGGTTTTATATTATAATCATTTCTATTCTATACATTTTTATTGAATAAATCATAATTTTGTTGTCAATTGTTTTTATTATTTACTAGTAGGAGATAATTTTTATTATTGACTACTAGGAGAGAAATTCATCTTCTCGGCCCGAAAACATACCAAATAATGACGTTTTCTAACGCTAGTAGTGGAAAAAATATATTTGAACAAAATTATAAAAAAAAATAGTGATAGTGATATTCTGAGTACACTTCCTGAGATCAGAAGTGCTGCAAGAGCCGTAAGTTTGAATTTTTTGTCAGAAAAATCAAAGACAATGAGGAGCGACCACTTCATAGAATGGTGTAATGCGAAGAAAATATGTAAATGTTTGGAAACCGTATTTGTTGCCTATTTTCCCGAGAAAGCCAAGGCACCAAATTCGTCACTTTCAGGTTCCAGGTTACAAATAATGCCGATAAGTGAATTATTGTAGTCTATTCTATTGACCATTTGCTATAAATATTTTACAATAAAGTTTATGATTTAAACGGTTTCGCTTTATTAAGTGATTCTAGAAAAAATGTTGTATGTATTACAGGCAAAAAGGGACATTATTGCTCTCGCGCAATAATGTGTCACTTTTCGCTAAATACACAAATTACTATTATAAATCATTCACAAGTTATTACTGATGTCCGTTTGAATTTACCGCTAAATTAAATTAGTTCTTTCCTTCAAACACCAGAGGCGCTCCAGTATTCGGTTTAAACCTAATGCACGGGCGTCGGGTATCTATAGATGTTAGTGATCTGTGATCTATACGTTCAAAAGTTTGTTTAAATATCAAAACTCGCCAGAGTTAAATGCTGAAAATGTCTACGAATGTCACCGAATTTGACATTTAAATGTCAAGTGCAGTTAAACCACGCCCCCACCGTTTCTAAAGTGGCGCCATCTAGCGTTAAACTCAACAATAAAAACGCGGTAAATTTGAATTTCTGCATTTCGATAGAGGTGTTTCAAAAATTGTTTTTTGTACTCGCTTATCAAAACCTGTCATTTCACGATTCGATTTACGTGCGTAAAAAGTCACTTTAAGCACGAGTGCGTAAAAGTAAAGTTGGTACTTCCTGGAACTTGATTAATTTAGTGACATTTTAAAATCATAAATTCCTAACCTTAATAATATGGTCATACACGATAACGTATTTAACAATATGTATTATTATTATAGTTCTCGTACAAAAAATATTGTACAAACTTCGTGCGTGAAACATTTCGCGAATACGTGTCCATAAAGCGCTCGCCTCCGACTCGCGCTTTAAACTGGTCACTCATTCGCGAAATATGATTTCACGCACTTGGTCCGTAAATAACTGTTCTCGTTTTAATCGATTAAAAATGTCATTCTTGACAGCTGTCAATTAATATGAAAAACAATATTGTTGATGTTTGCCTAGGTTCCTAATTTATTGTTCACGTGCGAGCTGTCAGAAATATGTTGACAGTTAAACTCGTTGAAACTGTAAAGTGGCTTTTTTAATTATTATAAGTTGGTAGACTTGAATACAGACATAAAGCAGCTGTCATTTAGTGTATGACGCAAATACATTCAATACAAATGTTATACGAACATCGTTTTTATAAAGTAATATTAACAAATTTAATTTGCACTTATTATGATAGTAAATGGTATAATGACTTGCAAATTGTGTTTCGTAACAAAGTTTTGCTATGTTATTAGATAAATCCAACGCGTGTATCTGTCAATTACTTCATTATATAACTTTCAATTACATCATGATGTTATTTTAGAAATAAAAAAATCTATGCTCCATATTCACGGGGAAGGCCTACATCCACAGAAGTTCGACCCATGTTCAAGATATATGTAGGTCCCTCTCCTTTTACCGTTTATTGATCCCATAGTCACTGGAACAAGTAAGCTAAGTATAGGCTGCAGCTGTGTAGGACATTCACCTCTGACCTCTAATCCTGAGCTTGCAATTGCAGTGGGCATGCGTTCAACGTTTGTATTATAGGTATATTTAAATCCACACTACCTGTATATTTACTTCCGGTGAAACGTAGTAGCTAACAAGTGTATGCAAGCTCCATCTTTGTCCCATCGTTTCCTATTAGGTCAACGCGTTCAGCAACTAGGAAGCTGTGCTTTCGAGTTAAGCTCTAGGTCAAACTCTAATTCGAATAGATTCCGTCTATTAAACGTATAGGCTATAAATAATAGTTAAGTTCTAATGAAGTAACACAGGATATCCTTATCGTTGTGTACCTTATTTAATTAATATATTATTGCTGTTTGGTTAGGTTACCTAATTAATTATATCAAATTGTTTACGCGATAAAGATTTTTTTGCGTAGTTTAGTTATATTAATAATTTCTCGACACTGTTAGGGTATTTTGTGTTACGCCAAAAAATCTTTTCGATTGCTATCGCAATTTATTATATAGGTTTTCGTTTCCGGATCATAAGTTTAACCAACATCTACGATTTTAAGCCGTGTGTACAGCGTTGTACCGGTCTCCGGATTTTGGGTAGTTTTTTTTTTTCGGCGGTGGATAATGTAATAACTGGAGAAGAGAAATCGCGGTAAAGGAAACTAAATAATATAACTGCCCGTAAAAATGTGAATTTTATGATCTTAACGGAAAAAGAACCGTTCCTTTTCCGCGCTCACAAATAAAAGGCTTTTATTTCGTACATGCTGATATAAAATATAATTTATAGAGGGTACCGATTTTCATATTTCGGGAATTGAAAGGAGTATATTGGAGGAAATCCAAGGAAATGACGTTACGCGTTGTCTTTCTAATCGTATTCAGAAAATAAAATCGTTTTGCTATTTTATTGCTAATGCGGATTTATCTAAAATAACAAACCAGGAAGAAGGGATGTTTGAACTAGAACATTTTTTTCTTTTTATAAGGAAAAGCCATTCTGGACATTTTTGTCCTTCTTGATATTCTTGAAATTCTTAACATTGTTGGCATTTTTGACATTCTGTGACATTCTATGATATTATGACATTCCATGATGTTCTATGACATTATATGACATTCTATGATATTTAAAATATGCAATACGGCTGATTTTGAACTTTAAATGTTAACTATAATAATATCCAATATACCCGAGTTTGACATTTAACTGTCAAACGTGGCTTAACGAGATACTAGACGTATAAAAGGTATACTAAAACTAAACTAAAACCTACTAAAACTACGCAGAAACCGACGTTCAAAACGTATAGTCGGGGCCAGATAAATGTAGTACAACCTTTAAATTTCATATGTCAAAAATTTGAAATTTTATTATTGTAAGACGAACTTTAGCTTAAGCTACTTTTCATAAAAATCAAATGTCAAATCATACCGGAACATATTAACTTTATTATCTTTATTTAACATTTAAATGTCAACCTCGACCTTGGTGAACATTTTGACAGTTCAGTTGGGCCCGTATGTCATTTAAATGTCAAATTCAAACACAACTCGGTTACATCTGGTATTTAAACGTCAAACTCAGCTTGTAGTTGACATTTTAAATATTTGAGATTTAAATATCAAGCTCGACATTGAATTAATGAATATCGAATTGGTTGCTGCTTGACATTTAAATTAGTTAACATTTAGCTAGACCTGCTTCGACGTTAAAATGTGAAACTTCGCTGTATTATACAGGGTTTCCACGGCCGAGTGGGACATAGGGAGAATACATATAAAATCGGTTTTCGGTGAATATTGTCTCCCTAATACTACTTCATCCAAATTTAGGTGCCGAATATTATAACTGGGTTAACAGTGAACATTTCCACAATCATAGTACAAAGAAAGTCATTTTAATAAAGCCAAAAAAATTATTATTTTTAAACCTATTGTACAGTGGCGGAATTAAAAAAAGCGTACAACTCGTGAGATCGCTTAGTGTCAGTTTTGCCTAATCTGATTTGTTCTTTATCATATTGCTTTGATAATGAATTAGTAAAATCATATGGCAAGATCACATTATTGGTATTCATAGAAAAAAAGGAATAATTACACATAATTTAATTAAATTTGAAAAACATCACTCGTTTGTGTGCTTCATATTTCTGCCTTAATATTTTATATCCTAAGGAAAAATTAATTAATCATGAACTTTATTAAGGTAAAGTAAAAACTTAGAAGAAACAACACTTAGTTCTTTACAGCTGCTCCATTATTTGCTACTACACCCTGCAACCGTTTAGGCATTGAGATGATACAAGATCGGATGTAGTCTGGCGAAATCTCATTCCAGATTTCCTCGATTTTATCAGATAATTCTTGGATATTTGCAGGTATAAAATTGACGTCATACATTTTTTTCACAATAAAACCCCATATGTTTTCAATAGGGTTTAAGTCCAGGCTTTTAGACGACCATGGTAAACGAGTTACGTTATTTTCTTGAAACCAGTTCTGAACAGTTCTAGATCTATGAACGGGACAATTATCATCTTGAAATATAAAGTTTCTTTCAGGAAACATAATTTCTGACGACGGCAGAAAAATATTTTCGAGAATTGCAATATAATTTGCACTAGTAAACCGACCCTCAATCATCCAGCAAATGCCTGGCTCTTGCATATTAATCCAGGCCCAAACATTGACCGAAAATCTGCCACTCTTTCGAGATTTGCTTGTATAAGCCTCATTGTATCTTGAATTTGGCGGTCTGTACACTCGAACGCAACCATTGTACGAAGACTGGAAGACTTTCTCATCAGTAAAAATAACGGTTTCCCAGAAATTTAAATCACGCGGTAGAAATTCTAATGCAAAACCTATTCTCTGATTTTTATTATCTGCAGTTAGGAAAGGCTTCTTTGCAGCTACTCTATTTCTCAGCTCGGAATCCTGTCTCACTCTATTTCGGGCAGTACGGACGTGTCCAGGAAAATTCGTTCTATTAATTGCAGTCACTACCGACTCAAATGGATTATTCCTCAAAAACTGGATGAGATTTTCATTGTCTTCAGGAGTTGTTACCCTTTTCCGACCGGATCCATTTTTTCTTTGAACAACTCTTTCTTGCTGCCATTTTCTTTTCACCCTCAGTATGGTACTTTTATTCACTTCAAATCTTTGAGCCAATGCTCTGATTGACCATCCTTCCTCTAGTAATGTAACTATTTGTGTTTTCTGAAGCAAACTCAAATTTGGCATTATTGTCTTCTACTACTTTGACGTAAGCTGTCAAATAAAGAACGGTTTAATGTGTGGCATTTTGAGTGTACGCTTTTTTTAATGCCGCCACTGTACGTGAATTCCTAATAAGGCTTTTAACACGTGAGTTTGTGCAAGCGGCCGTGGCGCAGACCTTCACGCGACCTCATAGTAACGCAAGGCACGGATTGTTTTTAGGGTTCGAATCCGAGCAATGAAATTTATTTTTTATTTTTTTTAAATCTTGATTAAGTTTTGCTGTTTATTTTGACAAATGATTCGTCGTTAGTAACAATTAAAAATCGAATAATATAATAGCACGTGATCATTTTTGTTATTGTAAAAATTATTCATTATTTACCTTAATCCTCAAAAAATCAATTTTATAGTCTTCAAAATCTGTGATTTTTGTAGTGTTATTGAATTTGTAGCATTATTGTTGAAGATAAAAAATAAAAAATAAAACTAATCTGCCGGGATTCGAACCCTAAACAATCCGTGCATTTGTTCGCGTGCCCTTGCCACCATGCGTACCATGAAGATGTAGAGTGTGGTGATCAATACATGATGGATGTTCAAAATTTTGCACATCAATACATGATGAGATGTAACAAAGAAGAAAAGGAGACAAACAAATTGCTGCAATTTTAGACATCCTCTCAGAAGATAGATCAACAAAAGAGGGGCAGCAAAACGTGCAAACAAAAAGTGTCAGCTTCAAGTATAGAAAAGTTCCTGATTATTTAAGATTTTTTCTTCAAATTTCTGATGATGGTGTAGGATGTAGTGATCAATACATGAAGGATGTTCAAAATTTTGCACATCAATACATGATGAGATGTAACAAAGAAGAAAATGAGACAAACAAATTGCTGCAATTTTAGACACCCTCTCAGAACATGGAACAACGAAAAGGGCAACGCAGCAAAACGTGCAAACAAAAAGTGTTAGCTTCAAGTATAGAAAAGTTTCTGATTATTTGAGAATTTCTCTTCAAATTTCTGATGAAGGTGTAGGGTGTGGTGATCAATTAATGAAGAATGTTCAAAATTTTGCACGTCAAGACATGATCAAATTTAACAAATAAGAAAACGATTGAAACAAATTGCTGCAATGTTTGTCACCCCCTCAGAACATAGAATAACGAAAGAGGAGCAGCAAAACGTGCCAAAAAGAGTGTGGGGTCCCAGTAGAGGCAAATTTCGGATGATTTGAGTTTTTTCTTCAAATTTCTGTATGAAGATGAAGATTGTTCAAAATTTTTAAACTTCGCTTGCACTAACTCACGTGTTAAAAGCCTTATTAGGAATTCACGTACAATAGATTTAAAAATAATAGTTTTTTGGCTTTATTAAAATGACTTTCTTTGTACTATGATTGTGGAGATGTTCATTGTTAACCCAGTTATAATATTCGGCACTTAAATTTGGATGAAGTAGTATTAGGGAGACAATATTCACCGAAAACCGATTTTATATGTATTCTCCCTATGTCCCGCTTGGCCGTGGAAACCCTGTATACATTTTAAACGTCTAGCTCAAGCATGTTTGACAGTTAAATGTCAAAATTGAAATATATTGGATATTTTGAACCTTTGGTTCACCTACGTTTGACATTTAAATGTCAACTTTTAACATGGACATAGTTGTTTTGAAAAATGTGAAAAAAGATTACATTATCTGGGTTACTAGTGGCAATCAATAATGTATTCTTTCCCTAAATATCCTTAAACGACTGTACAAGCCAAAGAGGATGCGTTTATTCTGAGAATAAAAAAAAAGCTTCAGTTCGCAAAAGCGGTATAATTCGCCATAATTTATACGGCGTTCACAATTAATCAAGTGGTCGGAAATAGCGCGTTGGGTGAGTACGATAACAGTTCGGTGAGATGCTGCAATTCGCTAACAACAGACACACTCTCCGTTGGAGGAAGGCCACGCCGACACACTCAACGAACCACCCATGAACCACCCGAAGAAAATAGATTTATTTCTCGCGTTCTCTCAGCGTCAGCATCCGGAGCAATATTTTTTACCGGTTAATGCATAAATTGAAGTCGACACACGAAATATGCTTTTTATGGGGAAAATTACATAGAGTGAAGGGTAAATTACACGTAAGTATATAAAAAGAATTTTTTCGTGTCTAACACAGGCAATAAAAGCGAATTACCTCCAATTATTGTTGTTGTGGTCATTTCTTATTCGAACATATTCGTTTCTACAATAGTAAGAGGAACCTGGTCGATACGATTAGTTCGCAGTTATTTTATCGATACCTAACTTCGGGTTGTTACAACGTTTAAAACGAGACCACAGAATAGGTCGTGTTTAAATGATATTTTAAAATACAAAACCGTGAATATATTTTCGGGAGAAGCTTTTCGATATCGGAGTTTATTAATACTCTATATGATTATACGTGTATTCTATTTATAGGAAATCCGGTGAATTATAGAATTATTTAAACGTATAATCGATGTAGACCCGAATTTATTTTCTACATGGAAGGATAATTTTTCAGTATCATAGTACATAATCTATTAAAATTGTTTCGTTAAATTTGTGTATTAGCGGAACTGATTGAAGGTTTGCAGAATACAAATTATGTACCCTCATAAAACATAATTTGCTCAGAAAAAGCGACGCAAATTTTTCATGACGTAGAGTGCCCACTGCCAAAATCAGGAGTTAATAACATTAACTATATTGCAGTAACCCTTAAAAACCCATGGAGACATCTATATTTTTCCCATCCGTTAGCAAGTGCGATTAGCAAGGAGTCCGCTACGTCACGAATCTGGCCTTTAATAGCCAATGTTCACGATCATAACTTTATGTCACAATAACCTATCCTAAAGCTGCGTTGGAACTCAATAAATGAATGTCCGAGAATTTGGCGGTCTCGGTAGTGACGGATGAACTACATACCTATTGTAAATTTAATATTAGCTCACTCTCTCTTTGTCTTTAAGGTAAATTATACGTGATAAAAGACATCCAGGCTGCCAGCACTTCTGAGAAATATGGGCAGTGCCGGATTAAGACCCTTAGATGCCCTACGCACTAACTAATTTTGGTGCCCCCTTGCATTTGTAATTCAAAATATCAAAACAATAATAAACGTTAAAATAAAATTTTAATGAAAATTCGAAATTAAACAAAACAACAAACATTTTATTTTCGGATTAATAATTTTCTCCTGCTTTTCTTCCTTGCAAAGTCTTTGATCAGATCAACATAATCAATTTTACGTAACACATCTGCTTCTATACATAATAGTGATAAGATATCCAGTCTGCCTTGTTGCATAGTTGTTCTTAGAGGATTTTTAATATATTTCATTCGAGAAAATGAACGCTCAGCTGAGCAGTTTGTGACCATTAATGTTAAAAATATACGAAAGGCAACGTCTCAATACCCAGGCAGGACAAAGATATCTTATAGACGTCCGTAAGATGTCTGAATCCGATATTCGGGACGTCTTATGGATGTCTGTTTACATCTGAAGGACGTCCATAAGATGTCGTATAGACATCCATTGTTACAAATGTCAACGTTTATAAGACATCGTTTTACAACGTCTTATGGATATCTATTTTGGACATATGTCAGACATAATTATCTAGGCTTTTAATGTATTCAAAATAATACACTGAATAGCACATGTTTAAGCCAACAGTACTGATACATATACCTACCACAGTCGTCTTATGAATGACTTGGTATTTCAATTCCTCGTAAATTATCTCAGCACCCAAAAATATTTAGGACACTTGGGATACATAGTACACACGAGAAGTATTCGATATTAACTGGAACTTTTTCTTATATATATATATTGTGACGTAGCAAAATAAAAACTTTTCTCTTTATAAAAGAGTTTATAAGATTGAATTTACATGATCAAATTTTTCTTCTGAGCCATGTTTGAATATGAACCTCTACATCCTTATTGTTCTTCGACAATAGTTAATGGTCTATACCAGAGGTCACCAAAGTGGTCTATATAGACCTCCCGGGGTCTATTTACCACAAGTAGGGGTCGATTTGAGCCAAGGGGTCGATCTGTGACAATTAGGAATAAAAGAAGAAGACTTGAAAATATAAACAAGTCATCTTTAAAAATTAAGCGAGAATTTTGAACTGCGCTTTGTTGATTTGAATTGGAAAACATTTACATCCCTGAATGGATTATTACGCCATTTTCCGCTTAAATTAAAAACGTGGACGTCAACCTGCAACATGAGCTTGCTGAATTATTATCAGATCTTGAAGCAAAGATCCTTATGAAAAATTTTACAATAAATAAATTTTGGAGAAATATAAATATAAAAATATGTAAAACTTTACGAAATAGCTCAGCCATTTATGCTGGCGTTTCCAATTCAATCTTAACCAAGTACAGGACAAATTAAATGTGGAGTTTCGAGGGGATTTAAGATTGAAGTTGATCAATTTCGAACCCAATATAGCGAACGTTGCAAAGAAACATCAAGCACACCCATCTCATTATTTAATATCTTAAATCATCTTATTTAATAAAAATTAAGGTGTTTAATTTTCAACATTAAGATATATTTTATAAAACTATTGTTACACAATATAAAATTACTTTAATCAATGTTTAAAATCGTAAAGTAAATCACAATATACAAATACTAATTAGATAGTTTTTTCTTAATTAACTGAAAATTATTTTTGTTGGAGGTCGATGCAGATTTCGAAAAATGATATAGGGGTCGATGATCAAAAAAGTTTGGCGATCCCTGGTCTATACAAACACTTCTTAATACAAATGAAAAATTACTGGATATAACTATTCATCTCATAAAAAAGTTAAATATCTAATCAGTGACAGTATATCTCAACTAATACAAAGAAAGTAAAACTGAGTGAAAGCTGTTAAACTAAAACTGTGAAATTGAAACCAGAATTAAACTCAAACGCTGTCAATAGTCAAACCAAGTCGATCGCCATTAAAATTATCGTATAGTTTCGAAGACGACGTGAGATGGCGCTGAAGTACGTGATCATCATATATTCATCATCATATTCTTTAGAAACATGAACACAATCTCAAATACACTAAAGTGCTTAACTTGTTTCACATTTTGTCGAATTTGTTATATGTATATGTAAAACGTCTAAAATGTGGTTTTTAGACTTTTGAGAAACGTCTTATGAATGCCATAAATGAACATCCAAGAGACGTCCTTAAAACTACGTCCATAAGATGTCCTTTTTATATCTTTAGGCGTTCAGACATAATACAGACCTAAATAAGACATCCATAAGATGTCTTGTGCTGTCTGGGTATTGTCTTCTAAAATTATTTTATAAAGTTCAGCGTGACTGAATGTTGTTTTTACACTTTCTGTTGCACTGAACTTATGGCACACATATAGATGAAACCCCTACACTTTGAAAAATTTAGTCTACAAGTTTCACGTAAATATTGCAACACTTGGTTTGCTATTTTCTCGCCGGTGTGGCTTTCTATTTTCAGAAAGGTTAAAAATCGTTCAATAGGCTGTCCATCTTTTAAGTACCTAACCACAACACTTAACTGATCGATATGTGCCAGATCTGGTGTTGAATCAACGGACAAACTAAAATAACCAGAAGATTTAACTTCGCCAAGAATTAACACACGAATCTTTTCTGCCATTACTTGAATAAGTTCCTCGCAGATAGTTTTTGACAGGTAAGAAGCCAGAATTTCCATACTTCGAAATGTGCCCTGCTAAAAATGGATCAGACTGGCTTATAAGTTCAAGCAGTCCTAAAAAATTCCCATTTTGCAATGATCCAAATCTTTCTTCTGTTCCTCGAAAAGCCAAGCCACGTTCAGCTAACGTACAAATAACAGCTATGAAACGCTTGAGGACATGTTCCCAGTAATCACACTCTTCCTGAATTTGTGTCTCAAACCGTGACTTCAACCCAGTACCTTGTCTACGAGTTAAATATATAATATGAAAATAGCTATAGGTAAATGTATTTAATTTAAATGATAAATTCGAATATGAAAAATTTCTGTGGTGCCCACTTCCCTTGATGCCCTAAGCACGTGCTTACTTTGCTTATAGGGTTAATCCCTCACTGAATATGGGAGACAGCCAAACAAATTTTTCCAAACATAAAGAAAGAAGATGTAGAATGATGTAGAAAAGGAAGTAAGGATGCAGAAATACAGATACTTACAAACCAATTTCTATACGATGATTTGATCATCAAACGAAAACTCAAACTTCGGATTTGCAACGAAAATCAATTCTGAAATCCATTTAACAGTAGACAGAGTATAAACATAACCTCTCTGAAAACGATTCCGCTACCACAAGCTTAAACAAGAGAAAGCTTCTAAATTAAGTTCCAGATGTCGATGTACTTGCTACAGAAGAAGAAAACGAGAACAAAAGACGTTGCAGAATTTTAATAGTTACAAATGTGTAGCCTATGCGTTTTTTTTGATTTTGCAGCTGTTCAAAACAACATAAACATAAAAATAAATCGTGGAAGAATGGAAGGCATCAAGTTGTTGCCAGAAGTAAATGAAAAAGATTGTTTGTCATTGATTCCAATCTTTTTACAGAGGAAAACCACGGTGACATGGATGATTATGAACTTAAATCCAAATTTGTAGTCAAATACGTGAAAGACGGTAAAAATCTTTAATTAATGACCAAAAGTAGGTGAGTGAAAAATCTGAAGATAGTTGGGACCAACTCCAAAGGAAATAATTCCTCTTGCGGAATTAGGTACGTGCTCTTGGAATCTTTGGCGTAACACGTATCAGCCACAACACCCAGCCAAACTTATAACTTTATGGATACTATATGGAGATTTAGCAATTTTTGGAGCAGAAGACAATGTGGTTATTAGAACAAAAGCGATATTACCTGACTTGCATTAAAAGCTATGTTATGGCAATTATATCCTTCAAGCTCTCCCTTAGTCTTAGTTACTTAGCGAAGAACAAAATATGCTAAAATTGGAACGGAATCATCTTTATGTTTGGACTCCTCCAATCTTTATGGTACATTTTCAATAGATCCTTGCACAAAATATAGAACCCCATAGATATGGTGATGAGGTGTTTGCTTTTCCACAAGCCTAGATGAGATACTCTTTAGACTTCTTGTCTCTTAATGAGAATAATCTAATCCGACCATGTGACTGGAGATGTTAAACGGACTGCAGAGATGGTGGCTGGATCTTAGCTTGGCGCTTTTAAAGATCCTCCAGAACACGCCGCATCCTCACCAACGGTGCAAGCCTATCAGGATCTACCTCCCCCAGGTGTTGAATCAACGGATTCACTGACCGATAGGCCCCTTTAAGGATAAATCTGACTCAAGATTGGGATATCTACGTCGCGGTGAATTTGCTCGTTCGTTTGAGTTTGAGTTTTCGAGGCGCTGGACCATGTCAACATCCTGAAGGTACTGCCGAAACGTGATACACGTATCAGGAATAACTCCAAGGTGTTTGACGTTGATCAACCAAGGAAGCAGCTGACCACCCACGTAGATGTTGGTTTGGATAGGGAGACGGGGAAGAGGAGGAAGGGGGAGGTAGATTTCGTTTCTTAGAGAACCTCACTGCCACGCATTTTGCCCGCGTTCATTATACAACCGTCTAACTTTTGCTGCATTTCCATCAGCAAGTTCATAGAAGAAATGCATGTCAGACATCTCGGCGTTCGTATACATCATGGTAGAGGACGTCAGTAAATATTAATGTCAAGCAGCCAAACGTCACTCAATCGAAACAAATGCGATCGATGCGATCACTATTAAATAAAACAGCCGTTCCAAATGATCGAGATTGAGAAAAATAACAACATCATAGGACAAAATATAGGCCATATTTACCTAACACCCTGTATAGCGGTATCGTCAGTACAGACCGCATAGATATTGTTAACATCTTGAGATTTCGATTTGAGTTTACTGTCTCATAAGTTTTAAAGCAAAATCTGCAGAGTCATCTAAAAAAATTACAAAATATTTTTGTGTTATCGCAAGCAGTAGAAATTATGAAATTATTAAACGACTATGAATCAATTCTAGACGTTTTTTTGTATTCTTTTTTCTTCCATAATTGTTTTAAAAAGTTTTATTGCCCTACTTATATGTAATAGAGATTGACAACTGTCACTCTTGCAATTTGCCGATAAGATCAAGTTCACTGAAAATACACACAATATAAGTTTGAAGACAAAACAATTATTCAAACTGTTGACCTACAATTGTAGACACAGCATTATTATACATAGGTACGATTTAGATTTGTGCATTTTCAAGAGAATTACCTACTGAGGTTTTAACGAAAATTTTTGTACCGTTTATAGAGTGTTAAATTGTTAAGCACTATAAGTAGTTTTGACCTCAAAAAGAGGAGAATAAAGCTAAATATCGTTGTGCACAAATTGGTGGTCCAGGACCGCCGGATATTAGACTACTCTCCTGAGTTGGCAACAAAAACGTCCCTGGATTCATAAAAATTGGGAAATATTTACTTTTGTGAATTTTGTCCATACTGGATTTATATGTGAAATGTCAAAACGATGGTGTCAACACATTGAGATAGAATAAGTAGGGAGACGCTATCACGTGGCTAAAACGACGCAGGTCGGCCATATTGGTACACCACTTTGCGTCAAATATGTAGATTATGTAGACACATCGAAAAAAATCATAATTAGAGTAGGCTATGTGAATGGATTGTTACTTTAGCCACTTTCACATAATGACATTTATTCCTTGACATTTAATTTGAGGTTATAAACTTTGGTTACAATAAAATACCAAAAAATAAATGTCATTATGTGGTAGTGGCTAAAGCAACGATCAAAAACATTTACATAGCCTACACCAATTTTTTTCGATGGCACGTTAGTGTATATGTTATGTATGGTTGTATTATTTGATTATTTCAGTTCGATCTGGTGAGGCAGCCATATTGGTACACCATTTAAGCCCCGCCCAGTGCGCCGTTTTGAACATACCTTCTCCTTAGTATACTAGCTCAATGTGTCAACACTTAATGTCCGGGTCAAAAAAACCGGGACACTTTTTAAACCTATTGTGACAGTACCTTGTTGACAGATGCATGTCCTTATACTCAAGTAATTCAAGGCTACTATTATTGGACAAACGGACTTAATTACAAAACTAAATTAACGTCAAAATCGTTATAAGACATGTCCCGTTTTTTTTGACCCGGACAGTATCTATTAGCTGTCATTTGTGTGTATTGTCTAGTTGTAGTGTCTTTATTTTCATATTTTCTTCGTGTTTTATTACCGTTTTTCAAGACAATATACCCCAATAACTTTTACGAATCTAGGAAAATTCCCCGATT
Organism: Holotrichia oblita; assembly: GCA_023690525.1. Taxonomy (NCBI): domain Eukaryota; kingdom Metazoa; phylum Arthropoda; class Insecta; order Coleoptera; family Scarabaeidae; genus Holotrichia; species Holotrichia oblita. Next base: position 102,286,820 of record CM043020.1, read on the forward strand.
ACAATTCACCGACAAACAATTCCCCGAAAGGAAAATTTCCCGACAAACAATTCAACGAATGGGAAATTCCCAGACAGATCTTAAATTCTACGGTTTTTTTATGTTATAAAAATACCTTAACTAAGCAAAATGTACATTCTAGTAAAATTCTTAGAATTATAATCTAATGCTGATCTTAAGATGATGTCATTTAAAGAGATTGGTATCTATTCTTTTGAATTTTTTCGATTACTTGCGTGGTATAGCCCACAACCTTATTTATTAAAGACAATAAAAAGTAGTAGTCCTTGTACATAAGAGAAAACCCTGTTCGATTATTGTTATTATTATTACTATTATATAAAAAACAAAAAAGAGGACAACATACTTCTATTATAGAAAAACAAAAAATAAAATCTAAACACGCCAGTATAATGCTGCTCGTTCTAAGCCGAGATAAAATGGGAAGAGAAATTTGTTATTGTCGGGGAATTTTCAAGTTCCCGCCTTTTACGACACAGCAGGATACGCTTATAGTAATGGTCCACTTTCGCAGTGGTGCATTACAATATTTCTCCAACTTATAAGTAACCTGTGTAAGTATAATCTTACTAAGTTGACATTTGTTACAAGTAAAATGTAAATAATAAACCTAACCACAAAATATAGATAAACAAATTCGCCAATTATACAGTGTTACCATATTAAAATCAGTATGACCAACTCAGGACAGTTCAAAATGATCGCAGTGTAGGTATGTTACATAGAGCACTTCAGAGTAATTTCAAAGTGTAATGCACGAAGCTGATGGTTGAGGGTCGAAGTGCAATATTATTGACGGCGAAGTAATGTTGCAATAAAACCATACAAGCACATTTACACTCACAATTTCCACGACAAAAGCATTTGTAAGACATAATAAATCGCAGTAGGTTATTAAGAACGTAAAGCAACGTCAGTTCGAAAATTTATTCGAAGCTCTCGTGTTTGTAATTTACCCAGAAGATTTAAAAAATAATTGGACGGCTCTTTCACAAAAGCTCCTTAATGAATCTTTGTATGACTGAAAAAAAATGACGTTTATTACTTTTATCGGGCTTGTTAAGTTAATTTACGTTCATTAAATTTAGTAAAGAGATTAATTTTTCTTTCTTTCGCGTTTCTCCTTCTACTTATATTAAAATAATTCAAAACCGATCGTGTACGGATTTAATATTGTGTTATATCGAACCTAACCTAAAAATTAGACGCTGTTGGACTTAAATTACATCGAAACGAATCGAATTATAGTTAACGTCCACGCTTGTACCGGGTGTCCCAACAAGGGTAACGAGGTACGGTATTAGGGAAACGGATATACCTAGAAATTTGAAACAAAAAAATTATTGAGTAAATCGGCTAAGAAAAAATGCTGGAAATTATTTTCGAGTTTCTAAAATGGCCTCCAGAGGGCGTAATTGCCATTCTGAATTTTAAACCCCGTTTTATGCAAAATTTTCTTATATTAATGATAGTCATAGTGAATACTATTTTAAAGATGAGGCAAATTCAAATATTTTTTGTTAAATGCTTTTTGCTCTATCTCTGAAAAGAAAGTGGTGGGGGGCGCTAGAATATTTTCGGAAATAAATGTCGATAACTCTAAAATGGCTTAACGTATCTTAATAAACTTGGAGTCGTCAAAAAGGGAGTTTCCTAGACTATCTATTGAACTGTGAGTGAGGTGATTATGTTTGCTTACCTTGCCGCTAGATGGCGTTTTTTGACATAATCGTAAAAAAAAATAACTTACTGCAAAAAAATTAAATGCAATGATATCACTTTTTTTACGTCATTACATAGTCAATCAAGAGCCTAACAAGCCAGTGAGAACCACATCTCAATATCTTTATCCTAACCTAAGATATGAATAAAGAAATTTATACTAAAAAAAATTACATTTTGGGAAGCATTTCCACTTTAAGGTTTGTTATTAATGTCTAATTATTATTCCTAATTTACCAAATAAAATGCTAATTTATTATTTGGGATGCCAAACGATATTTTAAATCGAAATAAAATTTTGTTATTTATCTTTGTTACTTTTTTTTACAATGCCTTTAAGGACACCATAGTGTTTAATATCTAATTGTCACCCGTTTTCAAATATTTAGTGTTATCGCATATTTTTTTATTAAAAGTTAGGTTTTTAGTCAATGATCGATTGTTGAGTACCAATTTGATTAATTATTGACGTAATGTAAGTAATAAAATCCTCTGACAGAAATCATTCTTTTCTAATTATCAAGATTGCCATGAAAACAAATAATGTCGTTTATATCTGACATAACTCTCCGCGTTTTTCATGTCGTTGTTTGATGCTTGTCAAAGTGTCAAAGTCTCTTGATATCCTGTTTTAAATAGTCGGTTTAAATTTTAATATTTAAATTAATTTACTGTGATTGTGTTTATTGCATTAAAAATGTCTTATTCAACTGCGGAAGCATACGTCATGTTGGACGTGTTTTTCCAGTGTCATCAAAACGCCTGTGTGGCTGAGCGTCTGTACGCAGCAAATTATCCCAATAGAAGTCATTTTAGTAGAATGGTATTTAGACGCTTAAGTAGATGTTTGCGCGAAACAGGACAAGTTCATCCTAATCCAGTGCCTAGAAGAAATCGACACACTAGGAACGAACAAAACGTCATTAATGTTCTTGCCTATTATGTTAACATTAACCCCCATTTAAGTTTAAGAAGAATAAGTTTGGACTTAGGAATTAGTAAATCATCGGTACAACGAATCCTAAGAGATCACTATCTACACCCTTATCATATTGAACTACATCAGGCTCTTTTAGAAACTGATTTTGATAGGAGATTAGACCACTGTAATTGGTTGAATTCTATGATAGATGAGGATCCCGATTTTTTATCTCAAATATTATAGACCGATGAAGCTGCTTTTTCAAGCAGGAGGAGTCAATTTGCATAATATGCATTATTGGTCGCCAATAAATCCACATTGGATGCGTGAGGTAAACTATCAAAATCGTTGGAGTGTGGACGTCTGGTGTGGTATCTTAGGCGATCGAATTATAGGACCATTTTTTTTTAATAATAATGTTAATGGCGAAACTTATTTGGACTTTCTAAGAAATCACTTGCCAATTTTATTAGAAAACGTGCCTTTACAAACGAGAAGAGATATGTGGCTGCAACACGACGGATGCTCTGCACACTTTTCTCAACAAGTCAGGAATTTTTTAGACCAAGTTTATCCAAACCGTTGGAAAGGAAGGGGCAGTTTGTTTCCATGGCCTGCCAGATCTCCAGACCTTACTGTCATTGACTTTTACCTTTGGGGTAGAATAAAAGATATTGTTTATCAGACTCGCCTTACTACCCCAGAAAACATGATTGATTGTATCCGAAATGCTGTAGCCAATATTTCAAGAGCTGAAACCAGCACAGCCGTATTAAATACACGACGCAGGATAAATTCCTGCATAGAATATGATGGAAGGCACTTTGAACATTTATAAACACTTTTTGATTTTCCTTTCCATCAACCTTGTTGTGTTTTATCGTTCTCAAGTTATTAGTTTCATAGATTCTATAATTTATTATTATTTTATAAGCATTGCGGCTCGTTGGACTTTAAGTTAGTTTTCTTACTGTTCCCACACTTATTATTTTATAATTGTTTTGGCCTGTGGGCTTTCGAAGGTATTGTAAAAAAAAGTAACAAAGATAAAACGCAAAATTTTATTTCGATTTAAAATATCGTTTGGCATCCCAAATAATAAATTAGCATTTTATTTGGTAAATTAGGAATAATAATTAGACATTAATAACAAACCTTAAAGTGGAAATGCTTCCCAAAATGTAATTTTTTTTAGTATAAATTTCTTTATTCATAATCTTAGGTTAGGATAAAGATATTGAGATGCAGTTCTCACTGGCTTGTTAGGCTCTTGATTGACTATGTAATGACGTAAAAAAAGTGATATCATTGCATTTAATTTTTTTGCAGTAAGTTATTTTTTTTTGCGATTATGTCAAAAAACGCTATCTAGCGGCAATGTAAGCAAACATAATCACCTCACTCACAGTTCAATTGATAGTCTAGGAAACTCCTTTTTTGACGACTCCAAGTTTATTAAGATACGTTAAGCCTTTTTAGAGTTATCGACATTTATTTCCGAAAATATTCTAGCGCCCCTCACCACTTTCTTTTCAGAGATAGAGCAAAAAGCATTTAACAAAAAATATTTGAATTTGTCTCATCTTTAAAATAGTATTCACTATGATTATCATTAATATAAGAAAATTTTGCAGAAAACAGGGTTTAAAATTCAGGATTGCAATTACTCGTTTCCCTTTTCGCTTAGTTTACTCAATAATTTTTTTGTTTCAAATTTCTAGGACACCGTACCTCGTTACCCTTGTTGGGACACCCGGTAACATAACCATACTATATTGCGGTACCATATCTGTTTGTCACGGCCGGCGCTGCCAACCTTATTCACCGTCGACGTCGGGGTGTTGCCATGGCGATGACGTCACAGGATCTCCGCACGATGGTGCGCGCCGTATTTTCCAGCGCAGCAGCAGCACCAGCAGCGAGCGCCGGAATCTCGCGACGTCAACGCGTTATGGCGGCAACCACCACTACCACCACCACTACCGCCGCCGGACTAACCGGTAGCCTCAAAATACTCCGGTTCAGTTCTAGTTCGACTGGTATCAGGAGACGAACTCCCGAACCAGAAAGTACGCACGAGATTCCGGTATATTGACGAGCCAGTCATATTTAGAACTGTCAAATTTTATCCTGTCATCAATTAAGAAGATCGCGGAACCGTAAATACCACACCGATCTGTATTTAAAACGAACTGTTTGGTATGTTATCGTCTACAGCGGAGTGTTGTTATTCCCGTTTCTGTTATAAAACTTGCGATTTTATTCCTGCGACATGACAATATGCGATGATTTACCGCGCTGCGCGTTCATACGATACGGATATTAAGATCGGTTGAAACAGTGACAGTAGCAGGATAACCTCATCGTCCTGCTGCTGGTACATCATCATGATATCAGCAGGGGGGTTCAACGTTGACGCTTTTAAAGTGTGTAACTTCGTAATGTTTAAAATCAGAGTGTGTTTTTCAAGTTTATCCGGTTCAATATACATAAGTAGTGTTTATACGCTACTATCGTAAATCCGTAATTTTTTCGAATTATAATTTTAATGTTAATTATCGTAAATAAACTTTATTTTTTTCCTTAATTAATTTCCTTGTTGATTACGTACTGTTAATATTACAAGAGAGGACCGAAACAAATAACCTAAAGCCGAAGCTGGAGAGAGGTGGTCTTCAGATAATACTGCGTTGAATTCGGCCGCACGATGTCGCTGCTCAGTGTCACAGGTTAGTTGACGATTCGCAGAAATATATTTTTTTTAATTTTCTAATTTGAAACGATGCTTTTATTTATGTTGAGAATTCTTGATTAAAATGTTATAGATATGCTTTTTTAGAATATATATTTTTTATTTAATGTATAAACAGAGGAAATCTAACCTAAAATATTACATATGCGCTGTTTATGATTGTATAACCGACACTTCATATGTCTGTTTGTTTTTAGCGATTAAATTTAATATGATTGTTGAATAATTGCAAGATATTTTCTACAATATATTTAAAATTACTTAAAAAATTAAATTAATAATCTTAACAAACCTTTTCTTCTTATGCCAACCTATCGGCTCTATAATATCATCTGTACCAATGCAAAATTTGACATATCGAAATCTTTTGATCAAACTGATATCGATTGTGTGCTATTAATTAGAAAACTAGAAACATATGGTTTCAGCAATTTACTAATTAATTCAATATGGATTCGTTTGAAGTTAAATGTCTACTACAATTAATTAATAATTTGTTTTATATTCCTAATAATTATATTATAAAAAACAAACATCTTCTATCACGTCTGGTATTATAAAGAAATTAAATTCATATTGATCATACAATACTAACACTAACTAAGTATATACTATTCTGGGACGTATTTAGAAAGTCTTTCTTTTCACTTTTCTTTTATATTGGGATGAAGAACATTCCGAAATTAATCGCCAAGATTCGGGGGAAAGAAGTTCAGGTGCGAATGCAAGGAATGTATTTTAAGACTCATATTGCAGCCTAATGCATGGTAACTTCTAAGAAGTTCACTGACAATTTCCTCGTAATCTTCAGATTTTTTATTTCCTAAGAAATTCTTTGTCACACTTTTAAATGCATCCCAAGCAGTCCGTTCTATATCGCTCAAGAGTACGTCAAATTTTCGATCTTGTTGTAACAGATTAATCTGGGGTCCTATAAAAATCCCCTCTTTAAGTTTTGCCTCAGATGTATTAGGAAATTTTTGTTTAAGGTATCGAAATCCTGGTCCCTCTTTGTCCAATGCTTTGACGAAATTCTTCATCAGACCAAATTTTATGTGTAATGGCGGTAAAAGTATTTTATGAGGCTCCACCAACGTTCATTTCTTCAGGAGTATATTGTATTCTGATTGGCCATTGCGTAACAGTATAGTGCAAATTTCTCGCTTGACTATCCCATTCATAAAGGAAACAGCAATACTTTGTGAATCCAAGTTGTAGACCAAGTAGAATTGCAACTACTTTGAGATCTGCACTGATATACTATTTATAGGTTTTGTAATTGATTTTATCAAGGAGACGTGTCATATTATCATATGTTTTCTTCATGTGCACGGCAGGACCAACAGGAATGGAGGGATAGATGTTTCCCATATGTAGAAGGACAGCTTTCAAACTCAATTTAGAAGCATCTATAACAAGACGCCATTCTTCCGGTTGGTGTTTGTAACCTAATTCTCGCATTAAACCGTCAACGATTTTGCAAAATGAAAGACCTTCTTCAGTTGAAAAATACTGTGACAGTTCTTTACAGAAATACGCGTAGCCGGAGCTAACAACTTCCATCCTTGCAGTTTTCATCCTAATATTTCTGCCTGAGTTTTTGATAAATTGAGATCTCGAACTAGGTCATTTAATTCCAATTGATTTATTAAATGAGGCATGTCCTCTTGAGATGGCAAATATTCTTCATCTGTGTCCGACAACTCTGAAATGTATTCTTCTATTTCGGTTTCAACATGTTCTTGGTTCGAAACATCCATAGGACTTGGTACTGGCAAAGCTTCCGAATGAGGAACTGGATGAGTGGCAGAAGGTAAATTAGGATAGGTAATTTTATCCTTATTTTTACTGGAAAATCAGAAGGTAGCAGTCTATCGAATGATCCTTTTGTTCTCGCCAAATCATAGGCCTACCATGGTGATTGCTATGCTCTTATCTTTTATCCAGCTCCTCATGAAGTAACAGCATGTTAAATCGTGTTCAGACATTTTGAGGGATCCATAACTTGTCTTGATTTGTTTCTTTTAATTTAAAATAAAAAATATTATACGATTTTCTCATAAACCTGACGTGATAACCAATTTTTCAAAATATTTTTTTATTAGTTAACAAATGTTTGATAGACCGTGGATCACAATTGCCCGGCCTGACAGCAGAACACCAACTGCAAAGTTTTGCTATTTGAAGCCTGTAACGGAAGCAGAAGCTGTATTGGTCGATAAACTCAAATCAAAGCACACGACGGATCCTTATGGAGTATCTACAAAATTCTTGAAAGTTTCAGTTGCAATAAATTAAAACTGAACACAAATAAAATCTAACACCTAGATTTTGACATGAACAGGAGAAGGGTAGTTTGCTAGCATTAAAAATCATGGGACTGAATCCGATACACAAGACATGGGAAAAAACTATACTAAATGGAGTTTCTTTTCCATTTTAGACCATTTATGGATTATTTGTCGAATATCCGATCTTACAGTAGGTTTGAAGTTTGAAAATGCAAAAATATCAAACATTTCAACATTAATTCAACTTTAAAAAGAAATAATTAGAAAATGATCTATCCATGCATCAAATGAATCCATAAAAGCGTAGTAAAAGGGCTTTTCAATGAGCTAAAAATATACAGGGAGTTCCATTTAAAATTCTCGAATTTCTTCGATTCTGCAAAATTATGAACACCCTGTATTTTGCGAGCAGTTGCAGAATTTACTTCACATAGTAACGACAGTCCATACTAGTAAAAAATATTCTACTCTGTTGGTTTCGAATCTTTTAGCGAAAAAACTATCCAGCCTACATTTATCAATTTATAAATTAAAATAATTGTTTACACAGAAACTATCAATTTTAGACCTGTACAACATTATATCGTTGTAACGACGGAGCTTTCAAACGCGGATCATTTTATGATAATCGAAACAAGTATTACAGGGTGTTCCATTAAAAAATGCAACTTTAGTCTGGCATTTCCATCTGGAACACCCTGTATAAAACAATTTTTTAAAACGTCAATTGATGGTGCGGAAATTTTTCAAATAAGCTTATGTAATCTTCCGTCCCCGATTCGATGCCAATGACCCTGTATAGCATTTAATAAAAATATTTTTTCATCTCATATTCTTCCGCTCCATCAAGTCCACGTTTTAAAACATTTGAAAGGGGATATAAATTAAATGCAAAACTATAGAACGAGCATTTTTTAATGGCGATATCTCTCAACAATTAAAACCGGCAATATCATCCGTCGAAATGAGCATCCACTTTTAACAAAATGTTTCGGTCAATTTGCACTTTTACGATGCCGTAAAAGAATTTTATACGATAATGCGCCATTTCAGACGCAATTTTAGCGCCGAGTTGAACACTAACTGATTTTACGGCCATATCTCTAACGATCTTTAATTTAGGATAAGAACGAATTACGTTCCACGAGAATAAAAATTCAAAACTTAGGAATCCGATATGGAATTAACAAAATTAGCTCTTTTAACCAGTAAATCGATTAATTTATTTGCAACCAACGTTTAACTGTGCATATTTTTAGAAATTATTGAAAAAAGAAATCAATACTATCGCATACCATCGATAAGCATTTAATATACCGATGCATTTTCTAATATTTCTATTTTAAATGTTTTAATGAGAAATGCTTGTATTTTACATGAATAAATTTTAAACAATTAAGATATGGATATTCAACAAATAATCTCAACTGTTATACCTAGAAGAAACTCCATTTAGTCAATTGAATTTCAATTTAGGTGGAAAGTTAAATTAAATGAAAATGGGCATTTTATTAGATTCAACCCGCTGATCAAGTTATCTGTGTTTTTTCTTAATAATAATTTTGTAAACAAAATAATACAATAATTATACAGATTTGTTCAAACATTGGATGCAATTGAATAACGACGAATCGATGGTAGTTGATTAATTAAAACGAAAACATGATATGATTTATACAAGAGATTGCACAAGAAAGTTTATCCTTATATTAACCGTAGTTTAAACAACAATAATTTTTAAACCAGAAAGAAAACCGGAAGTTTTGAACTAATTAATTAGTAAATAAATTATTGTAACTAGAGATAAGTAACCTTGATCCGAAAAACAAACAAATCAAATTGGTAAAACAATAAACAAGCTAGTATATTGAAATTTTTTTATTTTTTCTTCAATTTTATTTCGGCACGTCAGGTTTTAGAGCAAACGTTCTGTCTTAAAATGTTTTTCGTTTTACTTGTCTTCTGCGGTACATTTTGACATCAAACTCCAACAATAATCAGCCAACATTTCACTGTTCCACTCCCCCCCCACTCTCCCCCTTTTCCCCAGACCCGTCCGACCTATAGTCATACATTTCATCCAAAAATTGTAAGTTGATGTTCTTCAAAGTGAAACAGCTTTTGAAGGTAACCTGTTTGTTGAGTATCCTTTAGAATTTAACAAATCAAAAGATTGAACGAAACTACTGTATAACACAAAACGAAATTTTGTACAACTTGGTTAAACTATGTAAGTATTCAAACTAGCCACCACCGTATTGCTGATTCAATTGAGCTGCCAGTTTGACCTTCATTTTCTCAATTGGTTCTCATACAAATGGAGTTTCTTAATTTAGAACACAACCTATTTGGATTAGTTGAATTTGTCCTTTTTGAAAAACTGTATTATATCGAACCATTTTTTTTTAATCCAATTTAAAAACAAATGATTTTTAGAAATGATTTCTATCCTAGGTGCATCAAATGAGGGGTATCAATAGAAAGCAACTTCAGTACTTTCTACACTAAATGATGGCCTTCCATTTAAAATTCTCCCAAAATTCTTCGAAGTTGAACAAAATTATGAACCCATATCGTCTACTACTAAACCAATAGATATTAATTTTTTTATGCAGTTCTCTAACAGTGGTTTTAATTCCCGGGCAGGAAAGGTAGTCGGTTTCAATCTTTTGTTTTTCCCTAAAAATATCCCAATGGCTGCTTCCAATTTGTTTATTCAGAAACTATCAATTTTAACACATATATTGCAAGCAGGTGTAGGTTTCGTTGTCCATTACCAAGATTTGTAAACCAATCAATTTCATCCCTAATATACAATATGATAGAAAAGATGTTGTTTTAGTGACATTTCCATCTGGAACAGCATAAAACATAAATGTTTATCTTTCGTGCGGAAATTTTTTCAAATAAGCTGGTAATCTTCCGTATCATTGTTCAAACCAGGTGAACAGCATTTAATAAAAGTATTTTTTGTCATCTTCTAAAAAACGTTTTGTTGGTCCACGCAATAAAACATTTGAAAGGGGATATAAATTAGGAACAAAAATATAGAACGAGCATGTTTTTCTTTATACTCAACAATTGTACCGTCTATTTCACTTTTTGTTTTCAAAGTTGAGCTTGAACTTTTACGAACTTTGCCATTGCCTTAGGTTAAAACGAATATCACCTCGAAATGAGCAAATTTTAATCACAACACCTGTAAAAGTCTTCCGCTAATTAAGGTTTTCGCAATTTTACTCAAGTAACTTGAACACTAACTATTTAGACATATCTGGCCTCTTTAATTTATGATAAGTTTCTCGTTCCACGAGAATTGAAAACAAAGATCTTAGGAATCCGATATGGAATTAACAAAATTAGCACTTTTACGTCTACATGTTCTATCGATTAATTTATTTTGCCCCAACGTTAAAACTGCATAAGTACGTAGAAATTATAATTAACAAAATTTTTTTTATAATTATCTATAAGCATGTTAATAATCTATATCAGATGCGTTTGAATATGGTATCTTAACAGATTTTTGCTCTGAGTGTATACATAGAAATACAAACATCTGAAATTAATTGATAAAATAAATTGTCCATACATTAAGAATCTCATTCATATACCTATAATTGTTGTCGTTTATTAACTATTTATTAAATGAAAATTTTAATTTTTTTACTTGAAATCTCTTGTTTGTCTGGAAAAATTGTTGGCATAATGTCGGTAACAGTCTGTTTCTCTCAGGGCTTGCTAAAAACATTCTCTCGCAAATAACGTGTAGATCGATTTTAGTTGATTTATTATAAATTCTGTTGGTTTCTTTTGGTACAAATCTAACCAAGTTTATGCCTTCAACCAAACCTTTTCTAAAAACATTTTATTTACAAGTTTAGTATTAAATCGAAGTTTTCAAACATTATTATTAAATTATTAACTACCTTGCAGGATCCTTGAAACCGAAACAAAACGTTATCAAGATTGTTCTATAGAACATCCACGAACTAAACAAGTTCCTCCTTTTAAACTCATAACTTTTTCTTAACTAAATTAACGTAAATTTTGGTGAAAAACGTTCTGTCTAAAAGTTTTAACGTTTTACTGAGAAAACTTCTGCGGTAATTTTCTAACATAAACTCCAACAATAATCAAACAAATTTCACCGTATTAAAGTTAAACTTTTTTTTATTATATTCCAGACAGCTATATTTATATTTACCCCGAAAAATAAAGTTGAGAGAAATACCTACAAAAATATTTGTTGCGTAACGCATGCTCTAAACAGGTTTTTATTTCCACTAACCTGTAGTCAGGTCCCTAACTGGTGGGTCTGAGGTATATCTCTGGGTCTCCTTTCGTTATCCCAAACAGATTCTGCCTTCTGCGATCTAGTGCCTCGCAGTCGGCTGTCTCCGGTTCTATCCCACAAAGTCTACACTTTGTGTCCCCGTCAAACATTCCGATTCTGTGCAGGTGTTCTTTCACCGCAGCATGTCCGGTCATTAGTCCCGTTACGATGCAGAGCTGTTTCCTACTAAGATGTAGTAATTCTCTAGCTCTTTTCCTGCATGGCTTCCCTATAAAGGTTTTGCCATGTACTATACCGGGTGAGGCTCCCCAGTATTCCTGCTGTTTCGTACGAACCCTAGTCTCCGGGACGTTTGCCTTGTGACCCCGAAGAAAGGTTCTGGACCGTACATTTCCATCTCTGACCCTCTCTTCGCGAGTTCGTCAGCCCTTGCGTTGCCCTCAATCCCCTGATGGCCCGGTATCCAAGTCAACCAAACCTTGTTCCGGTTGGACAGTTTCACCAGTTCGTCGAGGCATTCCGTCACCAGCCTGAACGACACCTTCCGGCTTAATAACGCCTTCAATGCCGCTTGGCTATCAGACATGATGTGAATTCGTCTGTTGGTCACCGCTTTCACATTCATTGTGTGTGCGCATTGGAGAATAGCATATACTTCCGCCTGAAACACCGAAGCATACTCCCTCAGTGCGTAACTGTGGCCCTCATTCTGAGAGCATATCCCTGCACCGGTACCATTAGCCGTCTTAGATCCGTCCGTGTACCAGACTAACTCTTGCTCTTTGATTCTCAGTGCATACCTGGCAGCCTCCTCCCGTCCGTCCGCTATAGACACCGTGAGGGGATTCCCATACCTATGCCTTACCGGCATGTGGTCGGTCCGCATTTCCACCCCTTCCCACATGCTCAGTTATCGACATATGATTTGTGTTGACCCTTTTCGGAGTCGCTGTGTGTTGATGCCCCCATCCTTGCCTCCCCTGTATGACCTATGCCTTCCAGGAGTGCCTCCATGGCTGCAGTCGGTGTCGACCGCATTGCTCCCGTTATTCCTAGGCAGGCAAGTCTTTGCACCTTGCTCAGCCTCTGAATAGCGTTCCTTTGGCGTCTTTGTCCACCATACCAAAGCTGCATACGTCATTACTGGCTTAACCACCATGCTGTATATCCAACTCAGCATGTTTGGTCTTAGCCCCTATTTCTTTCCATACGTGCGTCTTACCAGCGTTAACGCTGTCACCGCTTTTTTGGTAATTCTGTCCAAATGTTGGTTCCAGGTAAGTTTGGAGTCTTGCACTTGCTCTGATAACGTTTTTCGATAACAAAAATCTCTCGCCCTGCTCATCACTGACGCCGCCGAAGTTCGCGATCAGAAATCCGGGTGCGAGTGTAAAAAATGTATTTTAAGGCTATCAAAGCATCGACCACATGTACTAGAAGATGTAGAAAAGTTACTTCTGGTATGGATAAACGAAAAGCAACTAGCTGGTGATACTTTGACCGAAAATTATATCTGCGAGAAGGCAAAGGCCTTGTATGCCAACCTTCAAATTAAGCTACCAGATACGTCGACAGAAAAGGACTTCAAGGCAAGTAGGGGGTGGTTTGATAACTTTAAACGGAGAACTGGCATCGATAGTGTTGTGAGACATGGGGACGTTGCGAGTTTCGATGTTAAGGCCCGAGTTCCAGCAGCTTATAGATTCCGAGTGTTATCTGCACAGCAGGTTTTTAACTGTGACGAGACGGGGCTGTTTTGGAAAAAGATGCCAAAAAGAACCTATATTACAGCAGAAGAGAAAGCAATGCCGGGTCAGAAACCAATGTAGGATCGCCTCACCCTCCTGTTGTGTGCAAATGCAAGCGGTGATTTCAAAGTTAAGCCATTACTCGTGTATCATTCGGAGAATCCACGAGCCTTTAAGAAATGCAAGGTGCAGAAGAACCAACTAAACGTTATGTGGAGATCTAACAATAAAGCTTGGGTCACTCGTGTCTTGTTTGTTGAGCGGATCAACCAGGTATTCGGTCCTGAAGTGAACAAAATTTGCCACCTAAAGCTTTGCTAATTATAATGCACCTGCTCATCCTCCGGGCCTTGAGGTTAAGTTCCTTCCTCCCAACACCACACCCCTACTCCAACCGAAGAATCAGCAGGTCATTTCAACCTTTAAAAAGCTTTACACCAAAGCACTATTTCAACAATGTTTCGATGTGACCGAAGAAACAAACCTTACACTCCGATGTTTTGGATTCATTTTGATATCGTGACTTGTGTCAAGATAATTGAGAAAGCATGGAACGAAGTTATCAAGAGAAACCTCAATTCCGCTTGGAGAAAGCTGTGGCCTACTTGTGTTGTTGGACATGCTGTTGAGGGGTTTGTGCAAGAAGAAGCGCCGCCAGTTATCAGTGAAATAGTATTCTTGGAGAAGACCATCGGATTGGAGGTGAATGAGGAGGACATTCAGGAACTGGCGGAGGAACATGGAGATGGGAGCACTACGAGTAACAGCAAGAAGCAGTGGAAGAGACCGCATCTGAAGATGAGGAGGAAAGGAAGGATGAATCCCTGACTTCCAACGAGATTAAGGAAATGTGTGCAATGTGGGAAAGACTACAAAATTTTGTAGAAAAGCATCACCCGAATAAGACTGTAGCACTGCGAACAATAAATCTGTTTAACGATAATGCAATGTCGCATTTCCGTCAAATCCTCAAAAAGACACAAAGCAATCGCTATTAGATAAGTTCCTTGTTAAAATCGCACCACAATGAAAAGATTTTAGTGAACAAATTGTTGCACCAACAGTTGCAGAGATAATCAGACATGCAATACAGCTGAAGAGGTCGACGCAAGTAGCACCCACCACATGACAATAAAAAAGCTGTTTTAGCTTTTTTGTAGATTGTTCCATAGTTTTAATTTATGAAATAGTTGAGAAGAACGAAATATAACAAGGGTCCCTTGCTCGACCATACAAAATTCAGGAAATAAATGAAAAAAACGAAATTCGTCTGGAGCCCTTGTTTTTTTTTTAATCGGTAAAAAAGTTTGGTTTAGATTGCCTCAAAGTTTTAGCCTCCTACCATGCATATCTAATGAAATAATTGAGAAAAATTAAACTTAGCTGAAAATCGAACTTTTTCGATAATTGTTCTGAGTTGTTCCAGGTTTTCTATTGATTGTTTCATAGTTTCAACCATCTATCATGAATAATTTATTAAATAATTGAAAAAAATTGAAGATCGAAGTCTGTCCACTATTGTTTAAAATTATTTTAGGTTTGTTTTAAATAGCTTCAAAGCTTTGGCCCTCTTTCATGCATAGTTTTTTTTATGTGTGGTGGGTGCTTAGTTGCAGTGACTCCGTAAGCTCATGGTAAGTCGTTCTTCCTCTTATGCTCCTTCTGCCCAACCACGTCTCCTTCCTTTTTCCTTCTCCTTTCCATACCAATCTCTCCAACTCCTTTATATTTTATTATTTTTGTTACTTTCCTTCGTTTTTCTATCTGCTGCCGTTATGTGTATTTTGTGTTATCCTCCCACTGTTAATTTCTCCCTTTTTTATAAGTTTTGGCATCAGTTAAATTGACTGATTTTTCCTTTTAATCTTTTTAAAAATGTCACTATGTGACAGTGATACCATAACAGGACATGACATCAGACCAAAAATAAATTGGAAAGCTCGTTATTAACAATTAGGAATTAGTAACGAACTTTATGAATACAATTACGCTTATTGCAGCGCATGCTGCAAGTTAGAAATTAATTTAAAATCGTCTAACCAGCATTTGAAGTCATCGGAGGTCGAATATATTTGACCAAGTTTTGCTGCGACAATGAAAAATACCAAACGGCTTAATAATGTCTTGATCTTGTTAAGAGGAGGATTACTACAAGACATCATCGCTCTGAAAGCTTTAGAGAGCTAACCAGTTGACAAATTTATTATATGCGTTGTCTCAATGGTCTCAATAGCTTACTATGGAGAAAGATGTTATTACATAACTCGATAATTTTATGTTTTCTCCATTCCTCGGATTTTTTTTTTATTCCGATTTCTCTCTGCAAGCCCTCGGCCATTTTCGCGAAGACCTTGATAAATAAAAGATAACTTAGTCTCTTTCTATCTGTCTATATATATATATAATATATATGTGTGTACATATCTGTAACGATCATCTTACTCGCAAAAAAAAAAGAACTAAACGAAAAGGAAAGCCGGAGAAAAAAATTCCTCGCTTCTTGTTTTTCTCCCTCGTTACCTACTTCCAACAGATACACAAGATATATAAATATCTCAATATCGGTCGTGCTTCTTTTTCGGCATATTAATTTAAAACTGTGGAAGTCGTGGAAGAGAGATGGCGATACGTGAATTGCCGAAACGTGGGCGACGCTGGGCGACCGTTGTCTACACATTGTCTAATGTCTGGCTGTGAACTTGGCTTTGGAACGCTTTGGCTCTGGTACCGCCTTTTATACATCCTCCGACCTAGAACTTCCAACATGATTTCCCAGATAATTTATTTCTGTAACAGTTCCAGTGATAATGGCCTTCTTTTCACGGATCCGTTACATACATTTCTCGTCGAATTATCTATTTATCTGTATCGGATGTTTCTTTTTAAAGCTTTTTAATCTATTGCGAAGTATATAGGTCGTCTGTTCTATTATGCAATTTATGTGGGTGGAATTTAATAAAGAATTAAAGTGGATTTTAACGTTAATATAATAGGATTTCCATCAATTACGCTCCGCTTGTTATTGTCTTTTATAAAATATAGATTTTACAAAAGCCGATATTGAATTTTTTTGGTAGGGTTTTTTTTTTATCCCCATCATCGCCGGGCGCTGCCACCAGAAGAGAGAAGATTGTATCGAAGCATTATCCCGACGAAATCTGCGGTTATAACTCTGAATTTATTAGCGCTTGTTCTTTGATTTACGACCACTATACGTCTTGATTTCACAACTGGCCAGTTATTAAGCGTTATTAATGTTCCGGAAGTCGGTGTATCGGCGGGCCTGTGGTCGCGCTTTACTTCCGACCATATTTTACGTACAGATAACATATTTTAGGTGTACTGTGTTTAGCGTGTTTAGAATATCGGAATTTGTGCTAATCCATATTATGATTAAGCCTTAACTGATGAGGTTGGATTATAGTCTTTCGATAGGAAGTTTATTGCAAAGTTATTAAACAAGGCTAAAGCAAAAGGATTAGGAAAGTGTAACTGTTCAGTTTTGCACAACTAGGTGGGGAGAGGGGGGATTGTCTGCATACAGAGTGTCCCAAATCGAGTGGGATTCGGCAATATTTTGCAGGTTCTTATGCTGCTTTAGATTCTGTTTCAAAATATCGAACCAGTCAGAAGTTATGTCAAAAAATTCTTCTTATGATATAATGGGAAGTCATTTAGTTGGACCTATGATGTTCAATGGGACATTGTCTGCTCAGCGGTATTTAGAAATTATCGAAACATCAGTAAAAGATTTCATAAATGATCTACCTTTGGCAGATAGGATTGGGTTGTGGTACCAATACATGCAAGATGGATGCCTAGCCCATACTTATCAATTGTTTTTGTAACTAAAAACAATCTTTTAGTATTGGCATATATGGAGAAAATTTTTCGCCACTACCCACTAGATTTAAGAAAATGATAATAAAGTTTGTGGTGTTTTTAACCGGCATGAATCAGCTTCTCGCGGAGCTATTGTAAATCTGATTTCACAGACCAGTCTTCTTCGCATTCTGATTTCACAGACCAGTAAAAAAAATCGCTTGTATGCTTATAAAGTGCAGCTGACATACAAGCAAGAACGTTATCGTGATTTTTTTTATAAAAATCAGTTTCAATGACATAGCTCCCTTCCATCTCAGTGGTGTTAGATTAGATTAGATCAGTCTGCTTCTCTTCACTACGACCAATAAGATCTACTGTGAATATCTTTAATCTTTTAGTTCCAATTGATCTTTAAACTTCTAAAGAAGTTTAGTTAAATGGCACTAGAGTTCGTGGTGTTTTTGGCCGGCATGAATCATCTTCTCGCGAAGCTATTACAAACCTGATCGCAAAATTTGAGCAAACTATCTAAATTGCTAATGTAAACTCATCACTTCGAATTTATACCATCCGATCAGCCCAAAACTTTGCCACTGTCGCTGAAAGTTTCGCAGGAAATTGGGGATTTAAAAAAACCAGCTTTTACCACATTCTACATAGAAAATCCTAGCCTACATCCTTATAATTCCATCTGAGGGAGTTAGTCAAAAGATTTGGTCGGTGGTCGGTTGATCAAGCCACTGCCTGCTTCTTTTCACTGCGACCAATAAGATCTATTGTGAGTCTCAATAAATTGATCTTCAAACTTCTGAAGAAGTTTATGATCTTTTTTTGGGGGCTATGAA
The DNA here is from genome assembly GCA_023690525.1 of Holotrichia oblita. Classification (NCBI taxonomy): domain Eukaryota; kingdom Metazoa; phylum Arthropoda; class Insecta; order Coleoptera; family Scarabaeidae; genus Holotrichia; species Holotrichia oblita. The sequence goes on from CM043020.1 coordinate 102,305,243, forward strand.
TGTCAGCCGGTTTTGCGTAGGAATGCTCGAGGTGATGGTAATTTTTTCGAGCCAACAGTAGTCAGTTGATCAAGCCACTGTCTGCTTCTTTTCACTGCGACCAATAAGATCTATTGTGAGTCTCAATTGATCTTCAAATTTCTGAAGAAGTTTACGATCTTTTTTTGGGGGCTATGGACGTCAGCCGGTTTTGCGTAGGAATGCTCGAGGTGGTGGTAATTTTTTCGAGCTAACAGTGGTCGGTTGATCAAGCCACTGTCTGGAATGCTTCTTTTTTCACTGCGACCAATAAGATCTATTGTGAGTCCCGATTGATCTTCAACCTTCTGAAGAAGTTTATGATTTTTATGGGGGCTATGGACATTACCGGTATTACCTTGGCATGCTCGAGGTGGTGGTAACTTTTTCGAGCTACATAATGTGTTCGGTCGTTTCACTATCTTAGGAGTTTCTTGAGATAATCTCTCTCTGTGAGGGCTGTAACCAGTGAACAAAGCCGTGATGGTGTTAAGATCTCTCTTATTGAGGTCCAGAGATTTAGCCCTCGCATTGGAGAATTAATGAATTTGCAATTTTAGTCTTTTGGAGCTGCGGCTTTTGATAAGGCAACACAAAGGTTCTGGTCAAATAAATGGAGGAGCGGAGTAGAATTCTAACCTGACTGAGTTTAGTTTATATCGGACAATATGAACGAGATAGATAATTTTTATTGCTAGGAGGATGGGATTACGAACAAACAATACAAGCGTTATTTCGGGAAAGGTGGGCATAATCTCTCTCCCACTCCCTCTGCCCTGCTAATACAGAGGTCACAAAATGTGACAAAAGTGGTCGCTACTACCTTCGCTCCACTGGAATCAAACCAGGAGCTTGTTTTGTCAGTGTTTTAAATTTGTTTCAAGATACAAAAGGAAGCACAAAGGAATCTACATTTCTTCTTGTGGCATCGTCAACGGTTTGCAAGGAAGTAGTCATCACAAGGTCTTGAATCTCTGAAAGGAGGTTTTAAGTTATTTTCTTGTAGTTTCCCTTGTTCCACATTACCTTCACTGTTATAGAAGTTCTTTAAAATCATCCTCATCATGGATGCTATAAAGAACTTCACGACGAAAAGAGAATGAAAAAAGACTCTCATTCCTTAGTGGTATTATTTGCCATCTGTATAATTAACAGATTTTAATATCTTGCTCTTGTTACACACCACTGACATTGACTGTCTATCATCTTTCTATGGAAATTTAGAATTTATAAAAATAAATTATATCTCAGGGTTTATTATTATGGTTTTATCTTTGTACCTGTGTAGTTCTTTTGTTTAATTATCCAATTATATACTCCAACAGTTTCTTACGTAATAAAGTGTTGATCTAGGAAAAAAATGACAGTTAACATGAATATAATCATTTTACCGATACAATTACATAATTCGAATTACATCAGTTTTCCCCTCTAACGTAACACCAGTTACCAGTAAAATCAATACATCTATACGACGAGTCAGCCTTTCCCCAGTGCCAAAACAGGCACTTAGCCTTTTGTACAGATTACACGAATTACGAGGTATTAATGTTTCAACCGGTATGTCACTGTACTCGGACTCGATCCCCTTTCCCCTATTCCCCGCGGAAATTCTCCAGCGAAGAATATACGCGTTGCATGTCAGTCCCAATCTAAAATGAAAGAGACGTACTATCAAACATTTATCGTCGAATCAAGAGCATTCAGCTTTATCGTGCAATCGTGTAGTTTACGTAAGTAAAAATAGATTACGGGCTCTTTTTTTGTTCGTGTTCATCTATACTATATTTATCGATGTGCAGTGATGTGTAGAAATAAAGTCCCCGCGTAATGATTTTGTTACACTTTTTGTTGCTGGTCGGGGAGATTAGTTGTGTCTGTAACTGTACAATGAAGTCAAACAACGAATAGAACGTTTTTAAAATTTAAAACATCTTTTTAAATTTTTAATTACACGTCTGCATATCTGCTCTAAATGTTAAAGCCTGAAGTATATAAATATATAAAACGTTCAGTTTATAATGTAGGAGTGAGTGTATCGAGAATGTTCTAGACATTTTCGAAAGGTTTTTTTTAATGTGTGGTGGGTGCTTAGTTGCAGTGACTCCGTAAGCTGCATTACTTATCTGGCTATCATGCAACTCTCGCGGTGTAATCTTGTGATAGCATCACATCGCCTTTTATAATGCCGCCCTGTTAATCACTTTGCTCCCAACACCGAATGGTAAGTCGATCCGGATTTCAACCCTCTGAAAAAATGTCACCGTCCCTCCAGAGAATCGAAACCCGGCTCTTATCGTCCTGCCACAACGATAGTCAGCCGCCTAACCACTGCGGCTATCGACCCGTTTGTAAAGTTTCAAGCCAATTTGTCCGTAAAAATAGTCCTATACAAACTTTGCCACCCCTTTCGCCACCTTGGAGGTTGAATTTCGAAAAAACATCGAAGTACGTCTTTTATTTATTGTGCCAAAAAGGTATTCAAATAAATTTGGACCTAAAAAGATTATTTTTAATTTTTGCAGTACAAAGTTTGTCACTCCCTTGGAGATTGAAGGTGGTAAAACATCGAAGTACGTATCACCTTGAAAATTGAATTGCAAAAAACCAAAATATGTGCTTCATTAATTGTATCAAAGGTCATTTTCAAGTAAATTAGTCCTATACAAACTTTGGACTTTCGCCAAATGGAAGTCGAATTTCGATTTCTAATTTTTTCAAGTAAATTTGGACCTAGATTATTTTTAATTTTTAAAAAATTTGTCACTTCCTTGGAGATTGAAGGTGGTACAGAGGGAGGGGTAGTGGTGGTTGTGTGGTGGCTTGCATCACCTTGAAAATTGAATTGCAAAAAAACCAAAATATGTGCTTCATTAATTGTATCAAAGAGCTCACCAATAAAGTTTCAAGTAAATTAGTCCTATACAAACTTTGCCATCCCCTTTCGCCACAATGGAAGTCGAATTTCGAAAAAAACATCGCAGCACGTCTTTTATTAATTGTGTCAAAATGTATTCAAATAAATTTGGACCTAAAAAGATTATTTTTAATTTTTTCTGTACAAAGTTTGCCACTCCCTTGGAGATTGAAGGTGGTATAGGGGGAGGGTGTGGTAGTGGCTTGCATCACCTTGGAAATTGAATTGCAAAAAAACCTAAAATGTGTGCTTCATTAATTGTATCAAACAGCTCACCAATAAAGTTTCAAGTAAATTAGTCCTACACAAACTTTGCCACCCCCTTTCGCCACCTTGCAGGTTGAATTTCAAAAAAACATCGAAGTACGACTTTTATTAATTGTGCCAAAAAGTATTCAAGTAAATTTGGACCTAAAAAGATTATTTTTAATTTTTTCCTGTACAAAGTTTGCCACTCCCTTGGAGATTGAAGGTGATACAGAGTGAGGGGATGGTGGTGGCTTGTTTCACTTTTGAAATTGAATTTAAAAAATACCCCAAAATGAGTGCTTCATTAATTATATCAAAGAGCTCACCAAGCTTTAAGTAAATTTGACCATTTCCTATACAAACTTTCACCACCAACCAAAGCAGGTGCTTCATTTATTGTACCAAAAAGTCTTAATTCCAAGCTTCAACTAAATTCGACAATAAAATTATTGTTTCTTATTTCTTTTTACCACCCCCTTTTCAGTACCTTACAAGTTGAATTTTAAAAAGAAACACTGAAGCCCTCCTGAATTTTATTAATTTTTAACAAGTTTTAATATGACGTTTCAAAAAAATTGGGATATAAAAATGTTATTTTTAAGTTTTACTGTTTACCACTCTTTGTGTCACCTTGGAAATTGGAGGTGGTACAAGGGGGTGGCTTGTACCACTTTGGAGATTGAATTAAAAAAAAGCACTAAAATACGTCTTTCTCTAATTGCTTAAAAATGCAAATGAGAACAATGAAAAAAGATCAAGCATTAGAAATGGACCATGTGGTTTCGACCTTTTCAGTCTCGTCAGCGTTCTTCTAAATGCAACACCTAATTTCATGAAAGTTTGACTCTCAACATATATTTATTGTATAATAACCTCCGACAATGGACTAATTCTAACCTTATTCAATCTAGTGGGTAATGTCTGCAATGAAATTAAGTTTTGCAAAACCAAAATCGTATAATACCTGCGACGATCTACTAATTCTAACTCCATGCCCTCTAGTGGAGAAGGTCGGAAGTAGAACACCCCCCGAAACTACACAACACAGGTCGATAGATAACAGTAGATACAGATATACCTCGGACAATTCGCGGATTGTCAGTTCAGCTAGATTTCTCGACATATCTTTTCATATCTTACGTCATGGTAAGCCGTACAGCCTACCTGGTTTTGACTTGTTTCCAAAAACAAAATTCCTCTTCTCGAGCATTTATTCTAATGACCGATTCTAAACTTACAAACTACATTTCATAGTGTTTTTGCATGAATTTCGAATTAAACGAAAACAATAAGAAAACATCAGCACTTCCAGAAAAATTCAAACATCACGAGCACACTTTATTTGTTTATTTAGTAATTGAGCTAGAAACGTAATTCTTCGCTCCGACTAGCTTCGCTAGCGCAGCTTTCTTCCTAATAATAAATCCGATTGTTTTCGTAACATTTCATCCCTCACACCCCTCCAGAACTGAACAAGAACAAAAACGAGTATTCCTTTATTGTAAATTTATTCAACGTATTTGCATTCGCTGAGCGCAGTACCACCTAATTCTGTTACATGCTGAATGTATGTATGTTAATATTTTCCAATTTCAAAACATGTTTACACGGAGAACCGTATTCTGGGGAAAAATTTACTTGATATAGACGGTAACAAATTATCCGAATAAGTAACCGGTTTGCAGCGCGCTGGTGATATTAAAAATTATTCATACGATTTAGACCGTCGGAAAAATGGTGCAGTCAACAGGATAAACGAGATCAAAGGTCCTCGTTTCATTTTTAAAATATAACCTAATTCGTTAATAACGTTCGTTTTTGTTTTTTTTTTATGTTTTAAAACACGATGTGGGCTTTTAGTAATTTCCGCTCACTTCGTGAATATTTTAAACGGTAAATTGTGGCCCGCAAAATGAACGTCTTCGTTTTGAGTTGCATGCAAAAGGAAGGTAGTTTTAATACCTTTGTATACCGACAGTACTTACTAGTTCCGTCTTTTTAATCCTTCCAAATACCGTGTGAGTAAATATTAGCACTGAAAAAAAAATTTTTTGGTATATTTTTTTAAGGTGGTACTTCTGAGTACCTATGGGTGATCACTTGATCTGCGTTAAGTTTGCGATAATAAAGATACTGAGAATAGACTCATTTTATACGTTTATTTCATGGTATTCGGCAAAACAATTTTTTTTTCTCTCGTTTCAGCAGCCTCCCCGCCTTATTGAGAACTTGACCCAGTAAAATGTTAATAGATTGCAGGTCAAAAAATATTAGCCTTTCTTTGTCCTATTCTTTTTCTGTTAAGAACTCTTTCTCCACTCTTCTTCTTACATCAAACTGTTTGACAAATCCATCTTGATCTGATAAAGAGCAGATCTTGTATCCTCTTTTCACCGGTTTCATTGGATTGTACTGCTTCGAGCAGCTTCTTCCTTTAAATTTGATGACAGATTCATCAACGGAGAGTGCTCTTGTACCCTCAAATTGTTGATTTAGAGTGTTGATCAAAGGACGTAGTTTATACAGTTTATCTTTATGTTCTTTGATCAATTGTTATCATTAACATGCAGATATTGGAGAATTTGTTGAAATCTGTTTCTAGCCATAGTTTCCGAAACTATGGAAATATTTAAATCTTTAGCAGTGGACCAGTAGCTTGGAATATTTGGCAGGTGATGATATCCCATTATAAAATTTATTATTATTTATTTTCCAAAGCTGGGCCCAATAATTCTTGAAAAATAGTCAGTGGCGTGGGTGAATCTTCAAATGCTTCCGCATGAACACCTAAAGGGTAATTATAATTCGCAGTATAAGTAGTTTTTTCTCTACATTGACACCTGTTTCTTCTTCCTTTCCACTATTATCTTGGACCTCAACCTCTTCAAGATTGTCATCCACATTTTCCACATGTTCTTGTTCATTTATGTTCTTCAATAATTTCTTGCTCGTGACGCCCAATTAAACGAGGCACTTCAGTTTCCATCAGATCTGACTTCTCTTCTTCCTCATAATCTGATTCAACATCCGTTTCTTTATTGTTGTCAAGGTCAAGTTGATCAAATTCATCATTTTCTATGATGAGTAATAATTCTTTATTTGTAACTGGTCTTTTCATATCAAAACGTGCGCAAATGTCACTGTTTTTTGCAGATTTCAGTTTGGTATACAAGGGATTAAAGCAAACAAAATTAGGTGGCATTCCTACGACCACTAAATTAATTTGTCTAACTTGTTCCAAAACTAATGCCTACCACTGTTATTATTACGTTACGTATTATCTTTCGTTTTGGTAACTGTGGCAACAAATTTTTGATTGATGCCTTGCAAACGATTACCGAGCAGCGATGCTAAAAACCATTCGCAACCAAGAAAGTCAAAGAAATTCTTCGAAGGGACTGCTGTGTGACTGCAAGACTTATCGAAGAGTAAATTGGGATATCAAAAAGCACAATTTATCGAATTTTGACCGAAGATTTGGGTAAACAGAAGGTGTGTCCGCGCTTCATGCCACACCCCCTGATAGATGATCAAAAGACCAAAAAGATTGGAGAGTTCAGCATTGCAAAGATATGTTAAAAATGGCCCGAAGGAATCCGGCAAGCATATCAGCCATTGTAGCTGTGGTGTTTTCAATACGAGCCAAAAACAAAACGTTAGACTGCGGCAAGGAAGTCACCAGAAGAGCCAAAAGAGGGGAAAGGGGGATTATTCAGAGTGAATTGGATTGTGGACCAAACAGGCATCATTGTTATCGATCAACCATCGTATTCACCTGATTTGGCTCCATGCGATTTCTGACTATATCCCAGACTATATCGAAGAGTAAATTGGGATATCAAAAACCACAGTTTATCGAATTTTGACCGAAGATTTGGGTAAACAGAAGGTGTGTCCGCGCTTCATGCCACACCCCTTGATAGATGACCAAAAGACCAAAAAGGAGAGTTCAGCATTGCAAAGATATGTTAAGAATGGCCCGAAGGAATCCGGCAAGCATATCAGCCATTGTAGCTGTGGTGCTTTCAATACGAGCCAAAAAACAAAACGTCAGGCTGCGGTGAGGAAGTCAAAAAGAGCCAAAAAGGGGAAAAGGATTATTCAGAGTGAATTGGATTGTGGACCAAACAGGCATTATTGTTATCGATCAACCATCGTATTCACCTGATTTGGCTCCATGCGATTTCTGACTATATCCCAAACTAAAATTGGCCGATGAAAGGATATCGTTTCGATACGGGATGGTGGAAACGATTTCGTTCCAACAATTTTAATAAATATGAGAGCAGAACAATTGCATCGCGTTCTCTTTAGTATTAAATAAAGTGGCGCAGTCGATGGGATATCATAAAATCTTTTCTTAAATTCAATTTCTATGTGTACTAACTAATTTATCTGAAGCACAATAGCGAAATTGTCGGGGATTCAACGTACACGAAGGTGTTTAAATTTTTGTTTGCTCACGACTGAGTAATCCCCTTAAGGGCAATCGTGAACGACCAACGCTAACAATTTAACCACCACAAACGTGACAAATCTATCCTAGAGCGTTGCCAACACAAATGCACGCTGTACGTAATACTTCTATTTACCCACATTCCGTGCAATATCCTAGCTCAAACCTTAGACATTCCGTTTTCAGACAAGAGAAAATTTGCCACATTGGTTGTCGTTGCGCGATGGAATTTCAGGTATATATTTGCGAACCTGTAGAAGGTTTAAGGTGGTATACATAATATAATTTGATATGTATTCAGTTTAGTGAACAAATTACCTGGATATCTAAGTACATATTCATGAGATTGTATTCTAAATATAGAAAACGTTCATGTTAACATGCTATTTAATTTTTGTGTGTGATATATTATTCTAACCGTTTGCGCGAGAATACATTTTTAGAATTAAAATTCTTTTTGCGTTGTTCATAAATTATTTTCTTGAACCCATCGCCGACAAAATCGAGTAAAAATTGGACAAGCATACACACAGCAAGCAGTAAACGATATATTATCAGCTGTGATTTCGAATGGATTCAAATAACCCGAAGAACATGGAAATAGAATCACTTTCGCAAATGTTTGAGGACGAATTTTATATATCTGACTTTCCTCCTCCGTGCCACTGGATATATTTCTGGGAAGTTTCGGCTTCCGTGTACGAATAGGAAGATATGGATAGGGGATCTATTTCACGTCAGCATTAAAATCTTCGTCTTTAGAAACGAGAGAAACGGTAAATTCTAAGGAAAAAATTCGAATGGGGAATTACTGGGGAGATTTACTGTTTCACCAAACGGATTTATTTCCTTACATCTTAATTTTATTTTACCATATTTGGATTCGGTGTCCTCTTTGTCGTACAATAAGCGGATAGCGACAACACCACAACATTCTGGGCTTACACTATCGAGCCGATTGATAACGAAAGCCTATGGGCCTTTGAAATACGCGTCCTGAATTAATTAATCGTTGCGGTGTTAGGTGTTAATAATTATTATCTGTATTTTACAAGTTCATAGTCGTTGAAATTATACGTAAAAAAATCATGAGTGAAGCTGCAGGAGAAGAATCATCAAAACAAGGGATGTACTTAAAGCCAGCTTCTCATGGAGATTCTCTAAATTTCAAATCCGAATCGCTAGTATAAGTTTTGAGGGCCTTGGTTGAACGAGAAAGCACACTAATCGGATTGTAGTGGCAATATTGTAATAATGAATGCTTCGCTTGATTTTGCTGGTAATTCCTTTGACATGGAGAACGAGCTGCAACAAATTTTTGGAGCCCAAGACTTGCTTTGTTACAGTACAATCCATTAATTAAGAATTATGACATTTCAATAACTTTCCAGATATAAAGAAGATAATAACTGAACCACTTGAACATTTTGTTTTTTTCAAACATCAAAGGAGGACATCAAAGGTAATGACGATTTCTCTACGGACGATGTAGAAGATGCTTCTAACCATGATAAATTCAAACGCAAAGTTAAGTTTTTTGGAAACATTTACACACGAAAATGATTCACAAAACTTCGAAAATTTATAAAAATACATCGTTTCCCCAAATAATCTTCTGGTCTGGCTTGGTCTCATGGTATTATGTTACAAGAACAAAGGAATGATTAGCCACAAATGGTATCAATTTTGTTCCGAATACAGATAACCTCCCAATCCAAATGTTCCTCATCGGTGAGGCCGTGGTCTGCTCTTCATTTTGGGCTTTCCAACCCCCATCATCGAGCGTTTTTCTGAATGATTCTGCGAAGAATTTTGGTCACCCCCATCATCGAGCGTTTTGCTTAAATGAGACCAAAATTCCTCGAAGAATCTTTCACAAAAACGCTTGATGATGGGGTTGCCCATCTTCATTTTGGGCTTTCCAACCCCCCATCATCGAGCGTTTTGCTCAAATGAGACCAACATTTTTCCTCAAATGAGACCAAAATTTCTTTATTTTGGGCTTTCCAACCCCCATCATCGAGCGTTTTACTCAAATGAGATTTAACATTTTTTCGCTCGATGATGAGACCCAAAATTTTCTTCATTTTGGGCTTTCCAACGCCCCATCATCGAGCGTTTTGCTCAAATGAGACCAAAATTTGATCTCATTTTTGCTCAAATGAGACCAAAATTCCATCATTTTGGGCTTTTCAATCTCTATCATCAAGCGTTTTTCTCAAATGAGACCAAAATTTTTGTTCAAATGACATCAAAATTCCTTCATTTTGGGCTTTCCAACCCCATCATCGAGCGTTTTGTTCAAATGAGATTTATGACACTTTCGCTCGATGATGGGGGATTGGAAAGGCCAAAATTTCTTCATTTTGGGCTTTACAGTCTCCTATCATCAAGCGTTTTGCTCAAATGAGACCAAAACTGTTCATTTTTGCTCGAATGAGACCAAAATTCCTTCATTTTGGGCTTTCCAACTCCCATCATCCAGCGTTTTACTCAAATGAGACCAAAATTCCTCACAGAATCTGTCAGAAAATTCAGGAAGTTGGTACCGTCCAAAGACTGACGAGCCATATTAGAGCCAAATTACGTCCCATACAAGAGCATAGGCAGGTATCCGTCATGTCAATGTTGTGTTTAGTGGAAGTAAGTCTATATAAGAATAATATTGTTGTCAAAATGCAAAAAATAAAAGATAAAAAATTGACTTTTGTTTTTTCCAAAAACTTTTGGGGCAGGGTATATACGCCATCTTCATTCAGGACGGTCAGTTAAGGTCCCAAAAATTCGTTCAGACTTGTCAAAATATAGCATTTCTGTAGTTTAGTAGTTAAAACTAGCAGAATTATAGGCAACAATTGCTTCGGCTATAATGGCTACAGATTTTTAAGAAGTAACTGTCATAAATTACCAAACTCTGCTTTTTTTTTCTAGATTAGTGTAGTTCAACTTATTTTCAACGTGTCACCAGGTAGACGAGATTAAGTTAAAGGAGATCATGTGGATTACATGGAATCACCTTTGTAGAAGAGTTCAACCTTAATCGATACTAAATAAATTCTAGAAACAATAATAAATAAATGAAATATTAGGTGTCGGAAACATTTCGACAGCAATTGTTTCCAGAAAGATGCTTGAAAAATTATAAGAAAATATTACGTACTATCTTACGTGTTAGGCCATAGGAAAACTGTCTGATAGTTTAGAACAAAACCCAGAAGCCGGCCAGACAAATATCCATAATTTGACAGGTGTCAAAAGTTTCTGTAGTTTATTTAACTTTGATGTGTTGTACTTTTTTGAATCGCCCTGTATAATTGCAAATAATTTTAGAATGTGCTCCTTATCGTCCGCGTTTGGTCACAAGAGACCGAGGAAATAGTCGTGACTCACCCTGTATATAAGTAACTGGAAGCATTTCAGTTGATTGCTAAATACTGAGGCTTTTATTGTAATTCTCCTTTACCTGACAAGCATTAATTTAAAATCGAATAAAGGTGATGTGGGTTACCTACTCTTATACCTCCCTCCTTCCCCCTTTTTTTCCGATGGAGAAGTTTAAATGTCTCCCCCTAGTGACATAATACATGATACAATAGCTGTTATCTCTTTGTCGTATCATGTGACAGGACCATTGTATTACTTACTGCCGAGTTTCAATACACTCGTCCAATCAACTAAACTCATAATATTGATATAACAGTCCTTACAGCAGTAGGAAAACCGATATGTGTGGATGTACACTCGTAGAAAAAAGAAACCGGGCTGTTACGATACCGTAATCGTCCCATTTCTTTTTTCTCTGAGTGTACATATTGTATATGCATTTAGTGTTTGTTGAAAAAGATTTAAAATTAATAAAAAAGATATAGATATTTGTGCTACACATGTAACTAGACTAAGAAAAAAATTTTGCCAGACGAAAATAAATATCCTTAGACACCTAACACTATTACGAGTATAAAAGGGAAAAAAAAAACAATTCGTTGAAGGTTATTTGCTGTAACAACGAGTTAAATTATACTCAGCCATATTTCAGCGCCAAACTTCAAGAACTAGCGGTGAGCTATACGACCAGACGTACAAAAAAATCTACAGAAATGAGAATGTTTTCAGCGTTTCGTCGAAAAAATTAAAATTGAATTAGGTGCTTTCTTGAATGCGAGAGAGAGAATCTCTTGTTGGCGTTCATCGTATAAATAAATATGAATTTTTGGAGTGGTACGGCGGGGATTTAATTTAAATTCGGATTTTATATTTTATTTTTGTTCCGTATCATTTTAATTATAGAAAGATGACTTTATGAAAATTTCCTCTCTTGGATATTACATGATTTTTTTTAGGTAATAATATTAAGCGTGGAATTGGGTATGATTTAATGTAGAACCCTTGTTGGTTGTAGATTTGAAATGCGACTTAATTTTTAATAAAATAAACGGAATCAAATGCAGAATTTTAATATTGTTTTTTTTTTCTCCCAAGAACATTTTTATTGTCTATAAAATGCGAAAATGTCATAAAACTTAATAATCACGAGTCGGTGTTGATTATCATCGTAAAAACTATGTTGCGCAATTTAATGTTATTACACGCGAATATTGTTATGGAATAATTTTAGGTGTGTTTGCAAACAACATAGCAATTAATTGTAGCGTGTTAGCTATTTATTATGGTACAAATTTAAAGTAAAAAAATTGCAGCTAAATCTACATTATTGCAATCTGTCTTATTGCCTTGACCTACGTCTATGCTATTTGTGCCACGTTTGTGCCATTTTTTACATTTTCGCTGTGACATTAAAACCTGACATATTTGAATTTTTTACAATTTAATCGTATCAGTACTTTACCGACCGATAGGAACCGGGTTTCAATTCTCTGGAGGGGGACGGTGACATTTTTTCAGAGAGTTGAAATCCGGATCGACTTACCATTCGCTGTTGAGAACAAAGTGATTACCATCGCGGCATTATAAAAGGTGATATGATGCTGTCACAAAACCATTTGAACACAATTTACACACACAAAACTACACCGCGAGAGATGCAGTGATATAAATCTCTTCGACATTATCGACAACTTTTGACATTTGAAATTTGTGTTTTGTCTGTGTCATTTTGTACTATTTGCACCATTTTCTACAATTTTCGTAACATTTTTGTGATATTTGTGACATTTCACATCTTTCACTTTTTTACATTCTTGTCATTTTTGATTTCTTGCCCTTCAACAATTGTAATTTTTGACATATTTGGTTTTTCGTCAAAACATTTAAACATTTTTAATCTTTTCGGCATTTGAAATTTTTATCATTTTTGTGTCATTTTGTGCCACGTTTAGGGCATCTTGTATTGTCAATATTGTCGATTTTTTTTTGAATTTCTGACATATTCGACTTTTTACATTCTTGTCATTTTCGACAATATTACATTTCTTGATCTTCAACATTTTTAACCATTTTGGCATTATCAACAATTTTCGGTATTTGATATTTTTGCCACTTTTCTAATATTATGCTACATTTGTGTATTTTCGTGCAATTTTCGTGACATTTTCATGACACTTAACACTTGTAACATCTGACATTTATAATTTTTTTACATTCCTGATATTTTCCTAGCATTGCCCTTCGTGAAGAAGATAGAACTTCTACTATATTTGATTTTCACATTCTTGCCATTTTTTACATCATTGTTTTTGTTGACCTTCAACATTTTTTGAAATTTTGAAACTTTTGCCATTTCTGTTTCAAGTTCTGCCACAATTTCTTGCATTTTTAACCGTTTCAATAATTCAGCGATTTCCTGATTTTTAACATATTTGCCATTCTCATTTTCGACATTATTGCCTTTTTTAAAATTCACCGTTTTTAATTTTTTCCACATTGTGGATAATTTTCGGCATATGATGTTTTTGCAATTTTTGTCCAGTTTCGTGCTACGTTTCAGTAATTTTGTGCAATTTTCGTGACGTTTTTGTGATATTTGACATTTTTAACGTTTGACATTTTTGTGATATTTGGCGTTTCTAACGATTGATATTTTTGTGACATTTGACATTTTTGTGATATTTGACATTTGTAACGTTTGACATTTGTAACGTTTGACATTTTTGTGACATTTGACATTTTTGTGATATTTGACATTTGTAATGTTTGACGATTGACAGTTTTGTGATATTTGACATTTGTAACGTTTGACATTTGACATTTTTTGTGATATTTGACGTTTCTAACGTTTGACATTTTTGTTTCATATTTGATTATTTACAATCCTGACATATTTGATATCATTGCCTTTTTTCTTAAAATTTTCGACATTTTCGATCTTTTGGAATTTTTGACATTTTCAATATTTTAACCATTTTCGATATTTTTGACATTCTTATGACATTCAACATTTCAGACATTTTTGTGATACTTGACATTTGTAACGTTTGATATATTTGTGACATTTGTCATTTTTGTGATTTGACATTTGTAACGTTTGATATTTTTTTGACATTTTTTATTTTTTCAATCCTGACATTTTTTGCATTGCCTTTTTTTTCTTAAAATTTTCGACATTTTCGATCTTTTTGGGATTTTTGACATTTTCAATATTTTAACCATTTTCGATATTTTTGACATTCTTATGACAATCGAGATTTGAGACATTTTTGTGATATTTGACATTTGTAACGTTTGATATTTTTGTGACATTTGTCATTTTTGTGGCATTTGACATTTGTAATGTTTAACATTTTTGTGACATTTGACATTTGTAACGTTTGACATTTTTGTGTCATTTTTTGTAACGTTTGACATTTTTTGCATTGCCTTTCTCTTCTTAAAATTTTCGACATTTTCGATCTTTTTGGGATTTTTGACATTTTCAATATTTTAACCATTTTCGATGTTGTTGACATTCTTATGACATACATTTCGGACATTTTGGACATTTGACATTTTCGTTCATTTTTTATTTTTGTAATTTTTGACATTTAGGCTTTTCTTGATCTTGCCAACATTTCGAGATATTCTGGATTTTTGGCATTTTTTGTTTTAACATTTTTGACATACATATGTGAATAGTGCGCATTATAATAGTTATCAAGAACATCGTACTAATTTTGCGTAATAAAAGTGCTACAAGGTTTTGTATCACCTGCTCACGAAGATATTGATCTTAGTTCCACAGTGTTGACTGTAGGCGTCCTCAGTCTAATCCTACCATATTAGGCAAAAGATAACCAGAAAACTCCATTTCCACAATCCTGTATTTTTTAATTTGCGGTTAGATATTGATGTTTACTGTAAGCAAATTATTTCACGAAATCAAATCACGTAAACTAAATTTTCCCTAATACCTAAACCTGATGTTTCTCCTTTCCCCCAGTCCACGAGTGACAACCCAAAACCGAATCGAAATTAACTAACTTTTGCATTGTCTTGTCTAACTCAACAAACTTTTAATGACTTCGCACCGACGCCGAATCTGCTAAGAGTGTCCCTCACCCCATTTCTCCACCATTCTATTTAGATTAATGGCAGATGCTAGATTTAACAACAGATCTTTTCGTCGGTACGTGATTTCCTCGTAATGTCATCTGGTTGTTTTCCTGTTAACGTGTAGTTAGATAATTTCATATACAGGGTGATTATTTGATACCGACCATTATTATCCTTTATTATTATTGCATATATTATAATTATGCTCTAGATACAGTCGTGATTAGAATCTTTAATTCAAACCTAACACATTCTAATTTTATCTCACGTCCAAGAATCGAACAGCCAGCGCAGACAGTTCGTTACCACCATCGGAATTTTGCGGTTTTCCGCGGTGAATTTTTCACGAACAGTCACGCGTCGTCCTCTACTTCCCTCCTACATCAGTCGGTCTACGTGAGAGCCGTAAATTAAATTTTAAAACGGTTCAGAGACACGGAGTAGGATCGATTTCATGGTAGCGGTAGTAGCAGTAACGGGAGAGAAAACGAGAGAGCTTCGAGGAAACTAGGATGAAGCGGAAGGTTTATTACGTACCATACTACTGTACCACTAGCACACGACGTCCTTAGCTTCTCTTTTGGATCTCGCGAAAGTGTACGAGACGAGAAGTATAGTTGCAACGCGGACTTGGGAAAATAAATTAGGCCCCTTTTATTTTAGGCGGTTGGTTGCTGCTCTGCGATAGCAGGAGGAGATGAATAATCGTCTCGTAGTGAAGTTTCGGTGGAGGCCGTAGATGAGAGGTAGAAGCACAAGAGTGTGTGTCTGGTACGTGGAGGTACTGCATTAATGTCAAGGAATAAAGCGAGTCACTAATTAAGCAACTCAATTAGTTCGTTTTAAGTGTATGTAGCGTATAAGAAAACGATAATTATTACTATATGATCTTTATAAGATGAGATCTCACCTCCTGTATAATGAATCTTATCTTTTAATTCCAGATATATTTATACTACGTTGTAAGATCAGAAAAGTGGCGCAGTCATTAGGATTTTTCATCTATCATCATCTAATCGATTAACTCTAAAAACCATAATCGAAAATGTAACCCAATTATATCGAGGCAACTAATTATATATTAATTATACACCTACCAACCTACCTCGCGCTTTTAATTCATAAACTTTTCCAACTTCGTTCTGTATAATCGAATTAATTCGTACGTTGCGAATCCATTTTTCGCGGGGGCCGATCATTCATCTAAATTTCCTCTTCACCTTTTCTTTTTTACCACGAGGGTATCTCTGCCCGGCGATTACGTGTGTGTTGTCTCCTATCTTCGTTTAGGTTTCGTAACCGATCGATATGCGGGAATTTAGGAATATAGGCCGTCCGACAAGCCGTGGGGAATAATACCCAAATGCCACACGCGTTGCGGATAGTATCGGGGTTATTCTAACCCTAGGGCTTACGCTACTATCTCCCCGCCCCCCTGTCCTAAACTCTTCTTTTCACAGCCGTGTCTTAAGCAGTGGCAGCTATACTGGAGATATAACAGAAAATTGTTTTATTATGTAATTAAGTTGAGGATATTAAATTGAAAATTAATCTGTTATATATCAAGTTAGTTTAAGTTTTGGATTAATTTTTAATTACCTTATGGTTAGGTGTCAAAATTATGTCATTTCTCCATTAAAGTTAAATTAAAACCTAAACTTAAGAACGAAAACTTCTAAGTTTATCAAGACATCAGCTCCAAACCCTATTTCGTATCAAGCAAAATGAATTCTTCGCTCATTTAACACCAGCAATCAAGCAAAATTCAAATGATACCCCCAAAATCTGGCAGTAAAACTTACCATAACGGCTAGCGAGACTGAGTGATGTTATGACCCCTTGGATATAACACCAATAGGAATATTGGTTGGCTGTGCTTCAAGCCAACTTCACCTTATTTATTCTTTTAACCATATTAACCAGGCAAACTCCAAACATCTATTTAAAGCGATCCAGAACCCAAATAGAAGCTTAATTAGCAAACCCAAAAACGTCAGGGCCAAAAGCTAATCAATAGCGACACTGACTGATTTCATGCTGTTTTTTATAACTTAGACACAATACTGGCTACTTACTAGTAAACCAATATCGTTTTATTTGCCTAGTCTGTCGTGGTAATCTAACAAACGCCACATAAAGCAATCCAAAACTCCAAACGGAAGTTGGTCTCAAAGCTAAGCCCACAATAACTAATAGCGAAGCTGTGTAGCTTTTTGAGAACTTGTACACAACAGTAGCAAGGATAGTCGTCGGCTGGGCTTCTTGCCAACTTAATTTTTTTAATTCTTCGAGCTGTACTAACTAGGCAAGCTCAAAACTTCTATTCAGAACGATCCAAAACCTAAATGTGAGTTTAAAGCCTGGTAGCACAGTTTACGATAACCAATGGCGAAGTTAGCTGATCTGATGACGTCCTTTACGACCTGGACGCAATATTAGCTGCTGACTAGCAAATCAAACTCGTTTAATATGCCTAACCTGTCGTAGTAATTAGGAAACCTCAGAGAACGTAACATAAAGTTAAGTGAAGGCTAGTCTAAAAGCTAAACCTTGTATACAACAGCAGCCAGGGTCATTAGTTGGCTGGACTGCTTGGCAACTTCATTTTTTTAATTCTTCCAGTTGTACTAATTAGGCAAGCTCCAAACTTGTATTTAGAACGATCCAAAACCTAAATGTGAGTTTAAAGCCTGGTAGCACAGCTTACGATAACCAATGGCGAAGTTAGCTGATTTGGTGACGTCTTTTACGACCTCGACACAATATTAGCTGCTGACTAGCAAATCAAACTCGTTTAATACGCCTAGTCTGTCGTAGTAATTAGGAAACCTCAAAGAACGTAACATACAGTTAAGTGAAGGCTAGTCTGAAAGCTAAACCTTGTATACAACAGCAGCCAGGGTCATTAGTTGACTGGACTGCTTGGCAACTTCATTTTTTTAATTCTTCCAGTTGTACTAATTAGGCAAGCTCCAAACTTGTATTTAGAACGATCCAAAACCTAAATGTGAGTTTAAAGCCTGGTAGCACAGCTTACGATAACCAATGGCGAATTTAGCTGATCTGATGACGTCTTTTACGACCAGGACACAATATTAGCTGCTGACTAGCAAATCAAACTCGTTTAAGATGCCTAGTCTGTCGTAGTAATTAGGAAACCTCAAAGAACGTAACATAAAGTTAAGTGAAGGCTAGTCTGAAAGCTAAGCTTTGTATACAACAGCAGCCAGGGACATTAGTTGGCTAGACTGCTTGGCAACTTCATTTTTTTAATTGTTCCAATTGTACTAACTAGGCAAGCTCCAAACTTGTATTTAGAACGATCCAAAACCTAAATGTGAGCTTAAAGCCTGGTAGCACAGCTTACGATAACCAATGGCGGAGCTAGCTGATTTGATGGCGACTTTTACGACCTAGACACAATATTAGCTGCTGATTAGCAAACCAAACTCGTTTTATATGTCTAGTCTGTTGTAATAATCAGAAAACCTAAAAAAAAACGCCACCTAGAGTTAAGTGAAGGCTGCTCTGAAAGCTAAGTCTTGCATACAACAGCAGCCAAGGACATCAGTTGGCTGGGCTGCTTGGCAGCTTTGCTCTATTTGTCCTTTCAGCCATATTAACCAAAGAACCTCCAAACTTCTATTTAAAGCGATTCACACCCCAAATGACAGCTGAATATCTGACAGCAAAGCTTACGATGGCAAAGCGGACTGATTTTACGACTTGGACACAATACCAGTTGCTGACCAACAGGCTTCCTTAGTTTTGTTCGTTCATTCAGTCATACCAATCAGGAAATCTGTCAAAATCTGCAGACAGCGATCTAAAACTTAAATGAAGGTTAATTTTGTAGCATCTTTTACAATTTGAACCAATGACTTGACCATATCATAGTTCCACATAGGCTTTAGAATTTGTTTGTATCTATCATGCCCACCTTGTTATCTAAGATCAGTTCCATAGATAGTTTCTAACGCATAATTTATTCTTGCTTCGTAAGTATGTTTCCTTAACTTTGGGACCACCACTGGTTTCGGCTATCCCTTACTAAATCGACCCGTTGGAGAATCGTTTCACATAAGATTTGTTTTTTTTTTCTCTAGTGTGGAAAAGAGTGAAAGAAGTCACCCTCCAACGTTTCTTCGCCGGCAATTTGTCAATTTCGGATCAACTCCTTCTCATCGTAATTGATTGCAATCTGGGATTGTTTTTCCTTTCTGGCTGTTTTATATGCGAACGAGGCAAAGATTAAATTCCGGCCGTTGAAATCGAAATTCAGTTGTTTTCTTTTTTTAATTTTTAAACACATTCCACTCTCAATGACGGATGAGGGGTTTCCGTAACATCCCAGAGCTATAAGCGATGGAGATTTCATAGTTTTAGATTTCGATTTTTATTTTAGGACTCGACACACCACAACACGTTTTTACTATTCTATGTTGAACGACAGATATATCGTTTCATCCACCATAAATTCCTCCCCAAACTAGTACAGCGCAGAAAGCAAATCGCCAACATAATAGAGATCTATTTTCCTAAAGTACCCGAAGGTAGCTATTTACTATCTCCACTTTACAGCCAACATTCAACCTTAAGATTTCATATTCGCCAAAGGGCAATCAGTTCTCTAAGAGAAACGATGACGACGACTAGTCCTCGCCTCTGCAGAGCTGGAGGGTTTGATTGAAAAGCATCTCACCAGATCGAACATCCATTGTGACAATATGGCCTGCTTCGATTCAATAAACGTACCCTACATAACCGTCTGAGTAGGGAACAGGGGAACGATATTGTTGTACTCCTTTTGCTGTTGGCGTTCTCCCCGTCTTTCAATTGTCCGTAATGAGTGTGTGGATGGTCCTGATAGAAAACTGAATAGAGTGCACTTAAAATGTTAGTGGCGCAGTCTATCTATAGCGCGGATCTTTTTTGTTTGTTTTGTTCGTCTTTGAATAGGAGAGAGGTTGGTTTATGTTTATAATGAATGGCGATTTAACGATGTAGTGGAATTTTACAAGTAAATCCTTTGGATTTTAACGCAGGAGGTAGAAGATTTCAAAGAAGTAGCGACTCAAACACAAGCCTATTGATATCGAAATTCTTCGGATCTCTCTTCCAAAGTTCAGACTTGAGGGCAGTTCTAATCAGGTGACGTTGTGTTAAGTTTTGTCGCCATATTGATTCAGATGGCGATAAGGTTCCTGATCTGTTAATCCTGATCTGGATGTTTTCTTATCACATGTGCGCTGCAAAATCAAGTCGCCCATGGGAACCTATTATGACTTTGTACATTTGCTTTTGTTTTTGGTTTTGACATTCCTTGTAATTGGTTTTTAAGAGGAAGTCACAGGAATCACACAGCATCATAGCTTGTCTTACGGAGCTACGCAAGGTGCTAGCTTTGGGGCAATTTAATTTTTATTGACAATCTATTTTGGTGCTGAATTTAAAAGTTATGGTGCTATTAGGTATGTACTGTCTGGTGCTAGATTTTGAATGTCATGCGCGGCAAAGTGGAAGCTACTATTAACTAACTTCTCCCCCACTCCTTACCCTTTCTCCCACCGAAAACAAGTAGGATTATTGAGGAAGTTTAGGTGGTGCTAGCTTTAGAAGAAGAAACTGTATTCTGGGAGGGAGGGGAAGGAGGGCGGGAGAGGAGGGGGGAGGGTTGGTAGAGGGCAAGTTAATGGTAACTCCTATAGTTTGACAATTTTTTTGAGAGAGTATTTTGGTAGTAGGCAGAGACTAATTCAAGAAAACTTAATGGAAGAACACGTGCCTAAACGTAGTGGTGGTGCTAGTAGGTGATGTACTGTCTGTTTAGATTTTGAATGTCATGCCCGACAAAGTTAACTAATTTCTCCCTCACCCTCCTCCCTCCCTCCCACCGAAAACAAGTAAGGTAAACGCCCCAATAATCGTCATACTCCCAGTTATCGTTAGCCTACCAAGATTTCTTGAAAAATTAAGTAAATAAGATACATACACAAAGTTAGTCTGTTTTAATCCATTTAGCGACATCTAAAACTCCTAGTAAAGTATGATTTAAAATCGGCAGATCGTTTAAATTTAGTTTAGGATCTTAACCGAATTGGTGTTACAGCTATTGTTAAGAGAATTGTTAAGGTAAGTCAGAAACTTTGTACATCTGTTAGTTCTACTTGAGCAATTACTTCAATAAATATGTGTTTAAATTTTTACTACATAACAAACAGAGGTACAAGTGCTTGACGAGAAATGGGTCAAGTCTTATTTTTGCATGACGGATATTGGTGCATAGGTATAATAAAAATGACTGCTCTTCAGTTCTCGGGTTCTCTACTCAAATTTTCTACACGGTAGAGAACCGAGAACCGAAGAGCAGCCATCAACAGCGGCCGTGAAAGCCTGAAGACTACAATAATAAAAATGAGTTGCAAAGTAAATGTTTTTACCACTGAACTAATGTATTTTTGAGTAAAAGAGTTCGTAAAGGACTTAATTAACTTGTTAAAATCATTCATTGGAGGTTGGTAGAGGGCAAGTTAGAGAGAGAGAGTATTCTGGTGGTAGGAAGAGAAAAATTTAAGAAAATGTAATGGAAAAAGATGAGTCTAAACGTATCACTAATGGAAAAATACATCCACTATATTAGTGCGCGAAGTGCGTAGTGCCCGCGGTGAAATCAAGGGAAGAATAGACCTGAAATGGAAAATATGCTACGTCATAAGGAAGTTTCTAGAATAGAAGAGAATAAAAAGAAGGTGGAAATGTACCAAGGATACACATTATAGAAAACGTTGAATAAGCAAGGGAGAAATATAAAATAAACTATTGAATGCCAAAAAGATGAATTTGAAAAAAAAGGCTTTGGCAAGAACGTTCTGTCCAAAAGTCGGTGAAAACAATTTTTTACTTCCCGCACTTGTGCGGGAAGGTCAATTTCCCCCACGCAAATGCAATTACAATCATTCACTTCCTTAATCGGTCCGAAAACTCAACTAACTAAGCATGAACAACCTATATACACTGGAGACATCATTTACTCCTGTTATAATCTATTCCTCCTTCCTTTATTTCCTTCATTCTTCTACTGGTTACATTTAGGTATTTTGTTGATTTTACTTCGTTGATTATTTTAAAAATGTGTGCTTCCTTATTCTCTTCTACATCTGTGTACTGTAATGGAGCCCTTGATAAAGCATCGGCTACTTTATTGTCCTTGCCTGACACATAAGTTATTTTCAAGCCATATCTTTGTACATAAAAGCATTAACATTTTTTGTAATCGCTTTGGAGTCTTTAGAAGTGGTTTTTTTGAATATACTGATTAATGGTTTGTGGTCTGTTTTTACCATAATTTGGTTTCCTATCATTAGTTGGTCAAATCTTACGTACCCAAAAACGATTGCTAATAGCTCCTTTTCAATTTGAGCAAAGTTTTGTTCAGATTTTGTTAGTGTTCTGCTTGCAAAACCAATTATGCCATTCTTTTGGTATGCTGCTACACCCAAACCATATCCTAAAGTAATTGGTTCGTTAAGGTTATAATATTTTAAAGTATCTATACTTGAAATAATTTTCTTTATGTTGTTAAATTCCATTTCTGTTTCTTCATTCCAGTTCCATTTTGCTTCCTTATGTGTTAGCAGTCTTAAATTATTAGTAGCTTGACTCAAGTTCTTTATATATCTTCCTAAGTAATTTACCATTCCTAAATATCGTAGTAAGCTTTTCTTGTCTTCTGGTCTTGGATAATTCTGGATTGCTTGTTCTTTGCTGTAGTCTGGGTTTAGCCCATTTGAGGTTAAGTAATGTCCATAAAATTTTATTTCATTTTTACAAAGTTTAAGTTTGTCTTTATTTAATTTACAGTTGTTTTCGTTCAATCGTCTTAATAGATTTTCTAAATTTTCGTTATGTTCTTTGATTGCGTCTAATTCTGTATCTCCAGTTTTATAAATTATTATGTCATCTGCTAATATTTCAATTCCTTTGAGTCTGTGTAACAAGTTTTGCATTTTTAGTTGGAATATTTCGGGAGCCGATTTTATTCCAAATGGTAATCTCTTCCAGCGGTATCTTCCATAAGGAGTCCAAAACGTTGTCAATTTACTACTTTCTTCATTTAGTTTTATCTACCAAAAGCCTTTTTTTGTGCCTAATTCAGGTGGAATTTCATCTAAACTCGTAAATTGCATATTAGGCCTTTTTATAGTTCTATTTAATGGGATTGGGTCTAAGCAAATCCTAAAATTCTCTTTCTTTCTTACTATAATGATATTACTTACCCATTCTGTATGATTCTCTTCTTTTTCTATGATTTTGTCCTTTTCTAATTTACCTAGCTCCTCCTTTACTTGCTTTCTGAGTGCAACTGGGATTCTTCCTGCTGTTTGTATAACTGGTTCTATGCTATTATCTATTTCTATATTGACTTCTCCAGGTAATTCCCCATATCCAGCAAAAACTGTCTCATAATTTTCTATCAAATTCTGTGCTGCTCTTTTGTAGAAGTCTACATTTTTGTCTGATAGAATAACATTACAGAAATTTATTAAGCCTAAGGCACTACAATGAATTTGATGTCATCTTTTCTATTCTTAACTTGACATCTTAAATAAGTTTCTCCGATAAGTGGTATTTTTGATCCACCAAAACCTTGTAATTTGTGATTCGTTTTACTAATGACTATGTTCTCACCAAAATTCTTCTTGAGGATGGTTTTTCCAATTACGCAGACTGTTGCTCCTGTGTCCAATTCACAATTGATGTTCTTCCATTGTTTGTTTATCCAAAATTCTATTTCGGCTAGAACACCTCCACCTCGTTTCGAGTCATCTATGATTTTATCTATTTTATATACCTCTTCTTCAACTTCCGAATCTTCTGAATCATCATCTTGGTTTATTTTTTTAACTCTGGATTTATGTTTGATGTTTACAGGGCCTTTTTTTCTGTATTCATTATTAGTATGCTTCTTTTGCGACGTTCTTCACTGGATCTCTTGGTGCAGAAGTAGAAGAAGTAGTAGTGCACAAGTTAATCTTAACTTAATCCTTTATTCAAAAGATTAAGTTAATCTTAACTTAATCTTTTGAATAAAGGATTGAAATTTGGTTTGCAGACTCCTGAATCGAATGTTGAGTGGGTTATTGCCGGGATAGAATCCAGCGGTTTCCTGAGCCCACAAAACAGTTTGTTAGGGAGGCCTGCAAACATACTATTTCAAAAAATTTGAAATCCTATAAATCACCTCAGAAATCCGAAAACATTAAAATCATTAAAACTTTGCGGGAAAAAGATTGTTTTTATTTGAAAGCTGACAAAAGGAACAAGGTTGTTATTTTAGATAAAGAGGACTACTATAATCGGGTTAATGACCTGTTGAGTAGTGGCCCTTATAAGTCAATTTCAAAAAATCCTTTACCGAAAATGATTAGAGACGTCAACAATGTGTTTAAAACTTGTAACAACCTTGTTACTGCCGATGTTAGACGTAAGCTACATGTTTCCAATCCTGTTGTCCCTAAATTATATTGTTTACCTAAAATTCACAAACCTGGCAAGTCGGTAAGGCCAATTGTTTCGGCAATTGACGCACCGACTTATAAGGTTTCCAAATGGCTGACCAATGAATTTAATAATTTGCCAATACAGCAACCTAGTTTTGCAGTAAAAAATTCGTTAGAATTTATTAAAGAAATTCAAAATATTCAGTTGCTGGAGGGTGAAATATTGATTTCATTTGATGTTAGTTCTCTCTTTCCTAGTGTACCGATTCCAGACACCTTGGCATACCTCGAGGACTTGTTGCTTCAAAATAGTTTGAGTTAACAATGTGTCCAGGAATATATTCGCTTAACTGACATCTGTATGAAACAGAACATTTTTCAATTCAACGGGAGTTTTTATGAACAGCTGGAAGGAACGGCAATGGGTCGCCCTTTTTGGCTAACCTTTTCATGAGCCGTTTTGAAAGTGATTTAGAATCTAAGAGCGAATACTTTCCTAGGGTTTGGTTGAGGTATGTGGATGATATTTTCGCTATATTTGACACTAAAAAATGTAATATTGACGATTTTCTCAATAGATTAAATAATCGGTTCGAAACCATAAAGTTCACTTGTGAAAGAGAAAAAAACGGTCAGCTACCCTTTCTAGATACTTTAGTAATTAGAAATAACAATAGATTAGAGTTTGATGTGTATAGGAAGGAAACCAGTACACTTCGCTACATTCTTTCAGATTCCCATCATTGTGTTCAACACAAAATGGCAAGTCTGAATTTTTTCATCCAGAGACTTCTCACTTTTCCCTTGAACAAAGTAAGGTATTAGAAAGAGCTTAAAATTATAAAAGATGCGGCCAAGTGTAATGGTTTCCAGCCTCAGCATATCTATAAGTTAATTAGGAGGTTTAATTATAAGAAAACTGTGAAAGAATCTACGACTTTTCGAGAGGATGTTAAAGCTTCACCCGTTGTGACCCTCCCTTACGCTCCCTTTATCACTAAAGGTTTGAGTAAAATCTTCAAAGAGCTAGATCTCAGAATAGTTTACAGTTCTGGGACTAGTTTACGAAGTCTCATCGGTAACCCTAAAGATAAAATACAACCTCCAGAAAAGTCAGGTATTTACGAAATCAATTTGTAAAGATTGTAATCAAAAATATATTGGGCAAACCAGGAGAGCAGTCTCAACTAGATTCAAAGAGCATATGGCTCATCTTAGATTTAATAGAATTGAGAAATCGAGCGTTGCCCAACACATTTTTGAAACAGATCACAACATCGATCATCCGAATGTTAAATTAATTTGACAAATAAACAATTGTAAGTTTCTAAATGTTTTCGAAAGTTTAGAAATATATAAAAATAAGTCATGTGTAATGAACTGTGACAATGGACCTATACCGTATTCGTCATTGTTTTCGTTAATCGGAAATTAATGATGCGTATCGGATTGACCGTGCATAACATTTAGGTTACCTGTTTTTGTAGATTTAATTTAAATTTAGTTTTATTATCGCCTTGATAATGACTGCATTGCTGTTGAAACGCGTCGGTGTTTTAGTTAAAACTTGTTTGGTGTTCAGTGGGTTAAAGTGTTTAGTGTTATGCTTCTTTTTGCAAACTTTAGCAAAATGATTTTTGCCTTTGCATATTTTGCATATCTTACCATACGCTGGACACTTCCCCTTTATGAATTCATGTCTATTGCCACAAAATAAACAATTCCTTGTAATTTTGGATTCTTTTGTGTGTATTTTGTTTACTTTTTCATCTGTATCCTGTACGTCTAATAACCTTCTATTTGTAATCTCATCGATTCTACATATGTCGATTGCTCTTTCTAATGTTAGGTCCGATGTTGCCTATCTCGCAATAAATCTGTTTCGAAATCTCTGAATTCACATTTTGCTATTAATTTTTGTAATTTTAGTAAATATTCGTCAAAACTGTCGTTTTCTTGGTTGCAGCTGTTAAACATTGCTCTGTCGTAAATAACATTCTTTTTGCTACTCAATTTCTTCCGTATGGCTTCAATTACTGTATCTATACTCTGTTGTTCTTCTGTTGTTAACTGAAACCGATTGTATTTAGTAAGTGCATTGCTACCTAATGCAGTAATGTAAATCTTTTTATTTTATTATGCTCTTCAGAAGATGGCTACTTGTCCATATCACTAGCTACATATATATATAGCTATATATATAGTCCTTCCAACTTAGAACAAAGTTTTCAAAATTTTGGGAAATATCTCCTCTTTCAACATCTAATGGTGCTGGCCATGGAATATTTATTATATTCGTTTTAGTACTTTGCAATTGTTCGTTTAATAATTGGATTGCTTTAGCTTGTTGCTCTATTAGTGCAGCGAGCGTCTCATTCGGAATAGCCATTTTATTTTAGTTCTTGGTTTCAGTACCAGCTCTTTTAATCCCTTTATCTATTTTATAGATTCATATACTTCTTGTCTATTTTATGAAGACTTTCACAAGGTTGTTAAACAGTAACACCTGACACCATGTTATAATTTATACCCAGTAAATAATATAGTCTTAAATAATTCAATAATACAACAAGGGATAGATCTGTCAAAACTGTCTATTTGAATAATCGTAACTGGCGACATCTATGAATACAATAGCATACAATAATAACTTAAATTAAGTAAGTAGTTTTTATACAGTGTGGAACAGCGAAATGGAATAAATTCGATAACAAAAAAATGAGGGTGTATTGGGAAAAACCTTGGACACGTCGATTTGTATTTTTAAAAGCGCATTTTTTTCAAAAAAAAAAAATTATACAGGGTGTGTCATGTGACAGTGGCCAATATCAACTTTCTTATTTTAAATGGGAACCCCTGCATATTATTTATTTTTTGGGTTCTTCAGAAAATTCTAGACATAATTCATGTACAATGTCCCATACCTATCTTCAACTGTTTCGGAAATGTTAAGTGTTTTCAGATTTATTACAAAAATTAACATTAAAAAAAGAAAATTATTTTATTTCACAAATTCGCTACATTACACTAAAAATCTATTTCCCATTTAGCTCTTGATATTGATAAAGTAAGCAAAAACCATTGCTGCGTTCCTTTTTACTGATATGAAATTAAAAAAATACAAAGACCGTTTTGTTTATTTTCGTAAAAACTCATAGCCTTAGCAACATGTTGTCTGCCTGCATGACAGTAGTGATCAGTGTCAGTGCTATTGTCGTTTGAATTTCGTTAACTGTACGTAACAATATCAGAAAAATGGTTCATTTAACAGAAATGCACAAAATAACCATTCTACAAATGATTGGTTATGGAGATAACACACGGACACAAATGGAAGTTTCACGCTTGTTTCACGAAAAATTTCCAAATTTGCCGCCTGTATGCCAAGGAACAATTAGCAAAATAGAAAAACAGTTTTGCGAGTTTGGTTATGTAAGACGTATTAAAAAAGTAGCTGCCAATGCAGTAAGTGATGATACGAAATTGGATATTATGCTTGAGTTTCAAGAAAACCCACATAATTCTGGTCGAAAAGCAGCCCCACTGTTCAACATTAGCCACACATCAATTTTTCGAGTATTAAAGGAAAGTAAAATGCATCCCTATAAAATGATGCCAACTCAGGAGCTCATGGAGGACGATTTCGATAGGAGAACGTATTTTTGTGAACAGATGATGGCAATGTTCGATAACAATGTGATCCAATTAGAAGATATGTATTTTATTTTCTGATGAGAGCACATTTACACTTCACGGCGATGTTAATCGTCAAAATTGCCGCTATTGGTCTAATGAGAATCCTCACTGGATGAGAGAGGAACATACGCAATATCTTGAAAAAGTTAATGTTTGGGCAGGAATTGTTGGAAATCACATCGTTCATTGATGGTAACTTGAATGGAGATAAATATTTAGAACTGCTCCAAAATAATGTCGTGCCAACTTTCGCAAACTTATATCCTAATCCAGCAAACCCACAAGTTCCTGCCAATACAGTATGGTTTCAGCAAGATGGAGCACCGCCCCATTTCCAAATCAATGTCCGGCAGTACCTGAACCAAATTCTTCCAAATCGGTGGATAGGGAGGCGCGGATCGATAGAATGGCCAGCAAAGTCTTGTATACAAAAGTAAACCCCTCAACTTAGATGACTTAAAAAGAAGAATCACGCTTGCGATCAGACCAGTCACGCCTGAGATGTTGAGTAATGTTAGAAGACATTTCTATACCAGATTAGCATGTTGCCAAGACGTTCGCGGGGAGCATTTTGAACATTTACTACATTGACTTTAATGTTTTTTGTTTTTTTTTTACACTATTAAGAAATAATCAGTATTACTTATTAGGTTTTTAGTGTAATTTAGCGAATTTGTGAAATAAAATAATTTTCTTTTTTTAACACTTAATATTTCCGAAACAGTTGAAGATAGGTATGGGACATTGTACATGAATTATGTCTAGAATTTTCCGAAGAACCCAAAAAATAAATAATATGCAGGGGTTTCCATTTAAAATAAGAAAGTTGTTATTGGCCACTGTCACATGACACACCCTGTATAATTTTTTGTTTGAAAAAAATGCGCATTTAAAAATACAAATCGACGTGTCCAAGCGTTTTTCCCAATACACCCTCATTTATTTGTTATCGAATTTATTCCATTTGGCTGTTCCACATTGTAGAAGTATTTATTACAACAACTACTAAAAATAAAAAGAGGGAAGGCTCAAGATGTATATTTTTTTTATTAAGTAAATAAACATATTTTGTCTGTCAAGTAGCAAATAGAGTATTGTGTAATCAATGTAGTTTTCTCGGCTTCAAAATGGTAAAGTTTAGTCGGCCTAAAACCTAAACTAGTTAGAGTGGAACTGCTAACAATTGATTGTGTGGGTAGAAGGTACAATTAGTGTTTTATCGAAAGCTGAAAATACCCTTTAACCTTTCAGAGAATGGGAATACTCCCACGCCTGACTTTAGAATTTTGTTAACATCATGGATAAACCGCCTCCAATGAAAATATACTTCAATCCTCTGAGATACAAGACACTAATTGGAATCTATTCTTTAAATTATTTTTATGTATTCGTATTGTGTGTTATCTATGTAGAAAATAAGAAATAAATTATTTTCTTCGAGGGAAGAAGAAGGGAGTTATCGGTTTTCACTATGTTTATTTAAGCTTGTACAAGTATAAATTTCCCATGTGATTCAATCAATCATTCGATAGCGAGTGACAGGTCATTAATCCCTTAGGTGTTGAAGACGCAGTTCTTTTTCTGTACGGGAACTGTCAAAATCTGTAACACGGAAAGAATTAATGAGGTTAAATAATGCATAGATCACAGATTCCGAGTTAAATGAACCTCAACGGCAAACATTGACTTTATCTCCGAAGACGTGTGTCTCGGGGAGATTTGTTATTGAAATAATAAGCTGCGATTTTATTATTTTATTCGAGGTAAAGAAATCTGAAAGGGTTTGTTCTCGTGTTAAAGGAAATCAAGATTGGTTTTACGTTGGGATATTTTAGCATTGTTCTCTTGGTTGTAATTTCTAGAAATCACGATTAAAGTAAATTGAGAATTGGACTCATTATTTTATGCAAATTTCGCTATTAAAAATGTAATGGGATAGAATAAAATGTTTTGTTATTTCGGGTAATCATCATGCTATTGCAGTATTAGTTTCAGACGAAGAAAATTCAACTTATCACGCATATTTTGCTTGGATAAAATGCTGG
The DNA here is from genome assembly GCA_023690525.1 of Holotrichia oblita. Lineage (NCBI taxonomy): Eukaryota > Metazoa > Arthropoda > Insecta > Coleoptera > Scarabaeidae > Holotrichia > Holotrichia oblita. The sequence goes on from CM043020.1 coordinate 102,335,609, forward strand.
GGAAACGCCTGAAGAATTAACTTTAACTCTTCAATTACCTTCATAAAGATAATGTAAAAAAGTTAAAGTAAAAACAGAAAATTTAATTTTGTAGCCGAGTTTTAACAAATAAAACAGGGGTGCGTATATGAATAATAAACAGCGACGTATACGATAAGTTAAATAAACATTTTACCGGAATATTAACAAGTATTACATTGTACTTTCACAGAGCTTACATCAGGTGAGTACTACCTCGTAATGAAGTAGTAAAATTTAAATCACAACGCGCAACTTTGTCGGCCGTAAAAATGTTTATGACGCCTTTAGATGTGAAACGGAAAAGCTGCTATTGTAGTGTATTAAAATCCCAGTTATATAGTTATAGTTCAAACATCTTTAATGTTGTTTACCTATGTGTAAACTGAAATGAATCTATACAGGGTTTCCACGGCCAAGTGGGACATAGAGAGAATACATATAAAATCGGTTTTCGGTGAATATTATCTCCCTAATGCTACTTCATTCAAAATTAAGGTCCGCATATTATAACTGGGTTAACAATGAACATCTCCACAATCACTGTACAAAGAAAGTCATTTTAATAAAGCCAAAAAATTATTATTTTTAAATCTATTGTTCCTGAATTCCTAATATTTAATAACGCAAATTCACGCATTGTTTAGGGTTCGAATCCCGGCAGATTATTTTTTATTTCCAACAATAATGCTACAAATTCAACACTACAAAAATTAGAGATTTTGAAGACTATAAAATCGATTTTTTGAGGATTAAAATAAATAATGAATAATTTTTACAATAATAAAAATGATCACGTGCTATTGTATTACTCGATTTTTAATTGTTACTAACGACGAATCATTTATCAAAATAAACAAAACTTAATCAAGATTTAAAAAAAAATAAAAAATAAAATTCATTTCGCAGATTTGAACCCCAAACAATCTGTGCCTTGCATTATTAAGGCGTCGCGTGAACGTCTGCCCCACGGCCGCTTGCACTAACTCACGTGTTAAAAGCCTTATTAGGAATTCACGTACAATAGGTTTAAAAATAATAATTTTTTTGGCTTTATTAAAATGACTTTCTTTGTACTATGATTGTGGAAATGTTCATTGTTAACCCAGTTATAATATTCGGCACTTAAATTTGGATGAAGTAGTATTAGGGAGATAATATTCACCGAAAACCGATTTTACATGTACTCTCCCTATGTCCCTCTCTGAGTCTCTACCGTCTTCTAGATTAATTATAATTTCTCTCACTACAAAAGTGTTATCCTCTTCATCAGCCTCGCACTCTTAATTAGAAATAATGGATATCGATGAAGAAGTTTATGATATGCCAAGATTGTTCATTGAAGCTCGATGGTCTTCGGCTGTTGTAAGACTGTGGCAACAAAGTTTTGCAGAACGATGCTCTCGCAAGATTTTTAATCGATTCTCGATTGCCAATAATGATACCACCAATCAGGACCTCATTGGTTAATGCTGATAAATCGTCAGATGAAGTCGTAGCTTCTCTTATTCGTTAGAGTAATCTTTCGAACTTCCTTGTCCATAGAGCATAATTTGACGAAGTCTAAATTGATTGCATCCCAATAGATGGACAGGAAAAGATCTTCAGATTTAACAGTGTTGGATTGTTATTCATAGAGGTATTGAAAGATCTAGTTCGCAGGGAAGACCCAGCTGCGAGTATCAATGCGATTGAAAGATTAAATCAATTCTGTCGCTTGAAGCAGCAGAAATTGAACGAGCTGTTTTTGTCTTTAATTAATTAAATATTAATCCTCAAAACTCAATTCAATTTAATCGGTTTTCTTTAGTGACAATAATAAATCAGCTGTCAAATTAAGAATAGATTAAATTTGACAGAAAACAATTATATTTACTCTCTAAAACCACCTTCCCTGCCACCCTCCTCCGCCAAAGAGTATCTTAAAACAGGAAACAGAATCACTTTTTTAGATTTTTTAAACAATTAGTATTTTTGTTATTTAAAAAGGGCAACATATTGTAATAATATATAAAAATCCTTCGTTAAAGATTTATAATATTAACAAATTTGTTAATCTCAGGATCGTTAGTGAGTTGACAGAAATAAAAAAAAACACTCGAACAGGACAATTAATCTTGTAACAAAAAAAAAACTCAAATCAACTAAATATGTTTCTTTTCAAATATATAGTTGTTTTTTATCTTTTTTCTCTTGAGATTAACACTGAATTTTTATTAGCGTATGTGAAGAATAACTATCGCCCTTTATCCTCAAAATTAAAATTTCATTTTCCGGATCTTTAACATATGATACCTCTTTCGTCTCTCAAATCAAAGAAAATACTCAGATGGATAGACAATGCCGCAAATACCTGGATCTTGCTTTCTTTTCTTCCTTTTTGGTCGTACAACAATTGAGAAACTTAAGTCCTTTTTTTATTAACGTCTAATCTATTTATCTTTTATTTTAAAAAAACTGGAAAATTACTTTTTGTACTGATTTCTTTCTTCAGTAACTGTCATCTGTTTTTTTTAAATATTTTTTCCGTAAGTAGATTTCATAATCTACTTCTAAAATCCTAATCTCTAATGACATGACATACTGTCAAGTATTAACTCAACTGGGCGATCGAACCCAGAAGATTATGAGCTTGTTATTCCAGTATAGAATGTTTTTCTTTGACATGGGCGGATGCATCCCAAAGAGCAGCTGGGTCAAAACGCCTATTGTGTCCTCATGTTGTTTTAGTCTGCTCCATCTGGTGTGGAAAAATGGAGTTTGGAGAGCTTCTTCCTGCAAGTGAATGCAACCACAGTAGTCTTTTCGTAGAGTTTGCATTTAGCCCTTCTGTTTTGCACCACTTTTTTACGAGTCCTCGAATTTGATGATGATCTCATCAACATACATATGTAGCTCTGTTCATGGAAATCCGTTGTTCGAAGATCAGAAACCAGGTCGTCTACTATCAAGACTATAGTAAAGGTGGCAATATTTCTCCTTTCCCAATAGCGTGCTTCTAACATCTCTTCTGTAACCAAAAAAGTATTGGCAAGGATAGTATGAAAAAATATAGAGGAAGATTTATTGGAATGAAGTTGTGAAAAAGCTGATCCAAGTCGTTGTTGATAAGAGAAACAGAATATGGCAAACTGAATCGTGATAATGTACAAACTAGAGATGTATACATTGACAATAATAAGGGGCCCAGTATTCGATCCTGTGGAACGCCAGAACTAAGATATGAGAGTTTGGTCTTTCCATACCTGAGAAGACACAGCATTTAGTACACAGGTGGTAAATCAACATTTGTGTTTGAGTGCAAGCATCTACACTTCCTCCTCTTTATAGAAAATTTAATAAACCATAGTAATAAATTTTACATAGCTATTACTTCAATACAACAGCAAGAACGATATGTACTGGCAGGACAAGCGACATATTGCATTCAGAATGTAAATTGTAGTTCACACCGCCCGTTTCGAAAACCTAGAACTTATATGCATGCACGTTTCAACTCTACGCATTTTATTTCTTTCGCTGGCAAGTTTCGTAGAATACAAAAAGTAACAATATCGGCAGTGTGCGCCGATCGGGCGCCGACGCTTATTCTGCAAACTAAAACTTTTATTCGTACGATACGATTTTCCATTCGTCTACGACGTAATTTTTAAGCATCGATATGTTAGCTATATAGCGACATTCCTTCTTCTTATATAAAATTGAAACAGAAACAAATTTGATGCTGGAGAAGGCCTGAATAAATCTTGAGATGGTTCTTAGGTTACAAACTTTACTACTTTTACTCTTAAACTAAAGCAATATTATAGGAAATACTATGTCCAATTCAAGTATTAAGAATATATAAAGATGCTAACGGTAGAAAGAGTAAAAGAGTTTGAGTACAGTGGGTAGTCTTGATCAGCAATACAGTTTGGGAAGCCGCTGCAGCTACACTCACCACAAAAAAGACATGAATAAGAGGACCTCAGAATCGCAAAAATTGTGACTAAGAATGAATTGTACAGCATTAAACTGTCATGGTTGTTAAATTCCCTCAAGCTAATCAAAATGTTCAAAATGCAGCAGATCAACTAAGACAGGTCAAGGATGTCAAGGACACATAAAAAAATATTAAAAAACAAAAGAACAAAACAAGGAGTTCAACATAGATTAGAGGAGCTTTTATGGACAGGAAAAACAACACGAAAGGCGTTAAACAAGACAAGAAGTACCTCAACCAGACACCACTCCAAAATATTGGTAGGACATATGGCAGCAATCATCAGCATTGCTTCTGATTTTGTCGGAGATCAACAACCACCTTTGGTACGTCACGTTCTGAAATTATGTCAAGGCTATCTTTGCCATCTTATATCTCTCATATCTTTATCGATATGATTGCGGTGCTGGTTGTGGAGGTTTTGTTGTTCTATACATGATTATTTTATAAATTGTGCTGATACATAGGAAATTTCGTGATGGAAACGGAGACCTGTTCTACTTTTATATCCTCATAAATTCCAGTAGCTCGGAAATCACGTACAATATATTTTTTCTACTTTTCTACAGAAAAGTGAAGCTTTGAACCCTAGAAACACGTCAGAAATGGAATGTAACGTTTGATTTTTCTGATCATTATGCTTAATTTCCGCCCTATGACTGAAAACTAAGAAAGAAGAAAGAAACAACATTTCATATGCTTTATTTGTGCCTATCTTTGCTGTGATTTCTAGGGGTGTGGGCTCGTAGCATACAGATAAAATATCACAACACCAATACCACAATAATCAATTAATTATTTGGGATACGTGTTTAGAAGGCTCATGGGTCCTGATCATCAACCGAATACCGAATTAATAAATAATTATTTGTTCATGATGATTTATTCAAGTCACAAGTCAAAAAATCTGTACTTGGTTGTGAAATTCAACCACCAACAGTCGTCGCCTCAGAACAGGAAGGTTCCGGGCGAGGACGGGATTGGGGGGAGGGAGGAGGGAGGGGAGAGGGAGGGGGAGAGAGGGGGAGGAGAGAGGGGGGCATTTCCCTAAAGAGACTGCCTGTTAGTGCAAATCCTGTATACTATGCTTGGTCTTCACACTTTTCCCAACATTTGGAAGAAGGCGAATGTCCTCATGCTCTATAAGCGAGGTAAAAATCCTTTGTTGCCGTCAAGTTTCAGACAGGTTATATAAAGCTAGAGACATCGGATGAAACATTTGATAAAATTTAATTTCATTTTAATCAATACGAAGCAGAAGTAGCTCCAAATGTCATCGCTCTAAATATGTTACCCTTTCATATAAAACATATTATCGAGTCACATCACCCTACAAAATTAAAACACAACAATCTATTTTCGTCACATATTAAACATATTAACTACTAATTAGCGTCCTAAATACCGAGCTTAAATTAAATGTAGCGAAAAATTCGTTTAAAACCCCGACCTATATTTAGTTCTTCCTAATTTTTCAAATGCTTACGCCTACTAATACTCACGTTAAAATTTATCTCCGTCCAATTCGATAACAAATTAACGAGAACGACATTATCTCGGCTGACCGGATAGGGTGAATAATATAATTTTTTCGATAACGATCAAAGCGCCCTTAGTAAATTTACCAGCCTCCACGTTCGCCTGCCGATTTTGTTTTCATTGGTGGTGCAGTCAAGCGCCCACTTACTACCGACAACTGTGCTTTCCCCATCTATCGGTTAATAAGCGTTTTATTCTTGCAATTCGACGTCCTGAAGTGTCGAATAAGAGAAAAAGGTTAGAAAGTCGAAAAGTCTCAAGTTGGCGGTAATTGCAAATCTAGTCACGTGATAGAACGAAACAAATTTATTATTTTAATCTAAAGATTGTAAAGATTAAGTTTTAATTACACATTTCTAGTTTAATTGATAATAAATTACTAGATTAATCGATACATTAGGGAAGATGATACGTTGCTGTAACAAAACTCACTAACTACAACTACGGAAGTAAATAGTTTGACAAGAATTTATACGTTTACAAAGTTAGAATCTGTATCCATACTCTGGAAGGATCTTCATACCAGGAAACTTGCTTATTACAATGACTTGAAGTTGTTCGAGGAGGTGTCGATGAATTTGTCAAGCATATAGCCCGCTATTGGAGTATATTGTGATTTAGAGAGCTTTGAGAAAAGGGCAATACCTCCTATTATGTACTCTCAAGGAGAATATATTGTGAATATATTCTTAAATTGAAGTCTTAAAAAATGTCCATTAAATTTTTAAATAGCCTTATTCAAAATCGCATCTTTTTCGAGATGAAGGTCTTCAAAGTTCCAGAAAAAAAAATGTTGTTTAGATAGGAAGTATTGAAGAATAATCGAAAAATTGTCCTAAGATGACAATTCCGCTACTGACGCAGAATTTGAGTGTTGGCCTACCCGGATTTTTGCACCAGCAGACAAGACCAGAAGCGTACAAGGGTGAAAGCATCACCTTCGATCTGTACTCGGTTTGAGATGATGTAGATTTCTTAAGCAGTATTGTTACTATGGATGAAACTTGGGTATATTCTCTACGGAATAAAGACATTCTAGTTCTGTCTTCTCCTAAGTTTTGTGTTCAAAAATCTGCCGAAAAAATTCTTGCTTCAGTTTTTTTGTGATTCCCATGGAACTGGAAATTATTATTCGACGTTATTGATCACTCTACGACAAAAAATTATGAAGAGAAAATCGCATGTTACCATGCAAAGAATTCGTGATTTAGGGTTCGAACTACTCGAAGCCCCCCTTATTCACGAGATCTGGCTTTTTAATTTGAAGTTGAACAGTGAATTTGATTCCTACAAGTTTGAGAACTATTGTTCTAATACAAAGATGGAGGAGATTTATTGAAATTGTCCAATTTCAATTATTTTATCTTTTTATATACCTACTTTGAACTGAAGATTATTTCCTGAAAACCATCTATCATGAATCTTTGGCAAGTTTTTCAAGTCTACATCCTCCTATAAATCCTTCATCTTAATTAGTGTCCATAAAAGCAGCTGCTTTTGAAATAGCACTCAACGCCATAATTTTATCTGAAAAGTTTATCGTTTCTTTAAAGGTAATATTATCATTGCTAATCGAAATCAATTAATTGTAAAATAATTTGTGTCATTTTCCATTCCAGAATCAAAAGTAGAGGTGTGTTTCAAAATAACAACTAATTGAAGGCACCCAATCATCTTTTCCATAATTACATGAATAATTAATGTTCTTCACATTTTCTCTAAGATTTTCTGTGGGCTGAAGTCTCTTACCTCAAAGAGGCAATTTGAGAAACAGAATTCGCATCACTTTGTTTTTTGACCAATTTATGCCTGCTTTTTTTGATTTAAACTCGTTTTTAGGACAATAATTATGCGTTTCGCGAGGGGTGGATCATTATTTGACTCACAAATAATCTCTTCAGCAACTACCATTGCCGCCATGCCATGGTTTTGTTCAAGGAAACCCAATTTTGAAACAAGTTGCGAAACATCACATCTCATGCCCTTTTGGACATCCACCACAATGTATTGAGCTGTTCCATACAAAGTCTTGACAGCACTAACTTGTTGTGTATTATAGTTTTGTTGAACACATCAACCGTTTATTGATTCCAGACTAAATGGCACTTAATCTGAACATATTTCATCAAATGTTGGCAAACTTATTGTGGATACTGTGAAATCACACTAGCTGTCTAGCTGTTTTGCACGCACCCCTTTATTGCATCAGTATTCATATTTAAGTCGTCAAACAATATTTTGAATCAAAGTATTTCCTGAGGTGCACCTAACCAAATATTAGCAACAGAAACGACTGTATGGCTAATTTCTAATTTCTAATTTCTAATTTCTAATTTCTAATTTCTAATTTCTAATTTCTAATTTCTAATTTCTAATTTCTAATTTCTAATTTCTAATTTCTAATTTCTAATTTCTAATTTCTAATTTCTAATTTCTAATTTCTAATTTCTAATTTCTAATTTCTAATTTCTAATTTCTAATTTCTAATTTCTAATTTCTAATTTCTAATTTCTAATTTCTAATTTCTAATTTCTAATTTCTAATTTCTAATTTCTAATTTCTAATTTCTAATTTCTAATTTCTAATTTCTAATTTCTAATTTCTAATTTCTAATGTCTAATGTCTAATGTCTAATGTCTAATGTCTAATGTCTAATGTCTAATGTCTAATTTCTAATTTCTAATTTCTAATTTCTAATTTCTAATTTCTAATTTCTAATTTCTAATTTCTAATTTCTAATTTCTAATTTCTAATTTCTAATGTCTAATTTCTAATTTCTAATGTCTAATTTCTAATTTCTAATTTCTAATGTCTAATGTCTAATGTCTAATGTCTAATGTCTAATGTCTAATTTCTAATTTCTAATTTCTAATTTCTAATTTCTAATTTCTAATTTCTAATTTCTAATTTCTAATTTCTAATATATCATCAAAGATCTCACATTTACAGCATTATTTTAGTCCGTATAGTCGAGATACAATATATGCCATTTTATTTTAAACTAACAAACACTCGCATCTCGACTAAAAGCACGCGGAAGATGCGACAGCTATACCAATCGATACTGGAGTTGCTTTTGTAGCGCAGACCTCGAGTCACATCATCAATTCAAGATATTTCTGTAAGAATCTTGAAATAAAGTGGAATAGCTGTTACGAAACGGAATATATTAAGGTTTGAGACCTGTTGATGCTGAAATATTCCCTCTAAAATAATAATACCGATCCCGTACAAACATCCCTTCGTTAGGATGTTAATGCATGCATCCTCTTTGTATTAGAGTTACAATATGAGGATCTGACAAGGGATTAATTATATAGACTATCGAAGCGAAAACAACCAAATCGATCCTCTCCGACAATTATTTCTGAACTAAAAGTAAAAAATCATCGCGTAAAAGAGATCTAATCGTCGAAACTAAATACGTTTTCCACTTTCATCTTGACAAGTCCAGTCAAATCATATCGCTTCATTTTACTTCCTTAATACAAGCGAGCAAAGCGAACATTTTAAACGCTCAGTGAATATAGGGCTTTAGGACAGTAGAGCGATAGTGACGGTAGTTGAAGCTGGTCGAGACGTAGGTCGAATTAACCGCCGCTAATCCTTTTGGAAATTACTTTTCCACCAGCGGGTTAAACTAATTAGGCCCCGTTTCCGGAGACTTCCATCGGACAGAGTCCTCTCTCTTCGTTCAAAGAGTTTATCGGTAAGGGGACAATGCCACATCTCCTTGTTGATATTCTCTCTTTAGACGATGACGTCGGCGGTGTTCTATTTAGAACGAAGACTATATACGTAAAAGGTCTTATACTATATCCCACCAGATCGGTTCGAATAAGGGTTTACGGAGATGGGTATTGCCGACGCCACTGGACTGTTATTAATTGAATACCGGGTTTGATTTTTAATCACGATAATAGTATAAGTTACGGATTAAATGAACCTAATTTTAGGTTAGTCATTTTCAGGATGTATTTTAAAGTGGATTTGAATTAGTGTTTACGTCATTAATTTCCGTACAAGATTCATAAATTTAAACCGATGTGTACACAAAATTAATCAGGATATCAGTGTCCACCGGTCCTCTTGTTAACCATTCTCCCTATCTGCAGCATTACATAACAGAAAAGTGGCTGGTTAACTAATATGAACACTAGTGCTTCGGTGCACCTACAACTTTTAAGCTCCTTGCAGGCTACTGAGGAATATGTCTGTCTATTTGAGCCTTTTGGTTCAAGCTGTAATTGTAAGTAGAGAAGCACTACTACTTACAATTCAATATAATCGAAGTGGTAGGAGAAGGATAAAAATGGTCAGACATCGTGCGGAAAAGGCGGTCTCTATTGGTGTAACCATTAGTCTCTGTACTCTTATGAGTCTATTCAACATCGTATTATTTTCGATGACCCTATACCATATAGGCACAGCGTACAATATTTGGGACATCACCACACATGACAATTAATAGTCTTCTCTTCGAGGATCTTGGACCGCCAATGTTAGGCATGAGTCTTGCCAGGGAACTCACTGTTTTCTCCATCTTCCCTACGGTTTTCTGGATGTGTAATCCGAAGTTCATCCTTTTTTCCAGCCAAACCCCCAAGTACTTGAGAGAGTTTCCTAGTGCAATAGGAATAGCCAAGAGAGCTATTTTCCTTTTTTCGGTGAGAAGTACTGCTTTGGTCTTTTCGGGTGCAAGCTGTAGTTTATGTTTGTGCATCTACTCTGATACTTGATTTAGGACCACATTCGCTCTTGCCATTCTTTGCGACGACTACCATAGTAAATCCGATGAGTACGTTCCAGAGAGTAGGACTGAGGACCGACTCCTGTGGTACTCCACTGGTCTGCCCTTCGCCTCCATGACGATATATGTTGAGTACAGATATGAGGCTATTATGTTCTAGGGTGCACTATTGATTCCCCTGTTTTCGAGTTCCTGTAGTATTATGCTACATGTTGCGCTGTTGAAGGTATTTCTCACGTCCAATGTTATAAAGGCGCAGAGTCGTCGGTATTTCCACGAAAAGTTGTTAGCCATTTTTGCCAATTTTAGCACCTCATTGACAGCGTTCACTGTTTGCCGTCCCTCGAGGAAGCCATATTGCCTCTGCGCTGGTCCTCCCGTTTTATTTAGCTCTTCTTTTAGTCTTGCAAGGAGTAGCTGTTTGTCTTCAACATCAAGAAGACAGACACCTAGGTCTGTACGCTTCCGGCTGCAGTGGTAGTTTGTTTGGCTTACTGAGCAGTACAAGTTTTGCTTCCTTCCATATTCTTGAGAACACCGCCCTTTCAGCAAGGCCCGGTGTCTTCTTCAGTTTGTTGTACGCCTCTAATTCTTCTTTTGCGAACTCCCGAAACTTAGAGGTATTGTATTTCGTCAAGATCTCTTTCTGATGGGTTGGAAATAGGTGTTCAAAGATTTTCTTCACTGCTTTCATGGGCAATTGCGTTCCAAAAGTTGCTGAAATCTTTCACGCTTTTGGCAACTGCACCTTTCTTGAGTCTCTCCTGATTTTTGCCAAATACCTATCAATAGACCAGTTCCGGACAATTTAGTGGATTCATGTCTTTTGCTACGAAATCAATACAAATTATCCTTTGCTCCACATTGAGGGCCAATTTGTAGCGGGGCAAAAGATAACTTTAATAAATAATAAGGTAGGTTTGCATCCATTTTCTAATGTCGAAATCGAGGTGAACTATTTCGAATTTAGTGCCTCAGATATTCGTTTTAGCCCAATTCAACGGTCTAACAAAATCATGTTATGAACTGCTCTTCATCCTCTCAACTCTGATCCTCGTACCTATTACATTAGTGTTCTAATTGGTCTTCTGATTCAAAATTTAGATCCCAATATCTTCCTATGGTTCATCATCGAATGATATACTAACATTTTTGTTTAGAGATAGAAATGTTTTATCTTGAATCCATAAATATTCTAATGTATTATTTGAACTGGAAATAATAAATGATAATGGGAACTTGGTCTTAATGAAAAAAAAGGAGTAAAAACAAATTTTCCACACAAAGAATAGACACCTTCATCCATCGCTACAATTTGTGCAGAGTTTTTGTTTTATTCAGACAATTTTCCCAACCGTAAGCTCGCGATGGAAAAAAAAGCAGAGCTTTACAAAAACCGATACAGACATATACAGATATTTGCATTGGAGATGGAATTTTTATCTTTGCATATGTTTGCTTGCGGACACATAGGTACATCTATGTGTGTGTGTGTGTGTGTGTATAAAAATGTTGAATATGCAAATTGGAACGGCTGAGTAGAGACAATGTACGCATTATTTACATACATTCACGGCTCTGATCAAAGCCGCAGAAATTGATTCGGATTAACGTTATGGGGTTTTGCGGATCCATTTTAATCAATTTGTTGACAAAGAGATGTCCGATACATTTCAACGAGACTTACTCAGCTAAAATTCTAACGGAAAATTATATAATTACTCTTTAGATTAGATCTTTAAAGCAGAGCTAGAAATAAGGAAAATAAATCGAAAAAATTCTCCTCGCGTGTTTCCTTTCCATGTCGTCCGTAATAAAGCTACTCAAATAAAATCTATACACGCGTACATCCACATAAAAAGGATATTTCATCCAGTACAAGCATACATCAAAAAGCAATGATTATACCATATATTTCCCCGGGAAATAGGGCCGATATTTCTTCTTTCTTAGCAGGCGGTGTACGCGGTGGTTGGAACGACACAAAAAAAAAATGACGACGTTGAAAGCGCCGGCCCCCAGGCGCACGCAAGATGCCCTGATGTTTTTAGATAGGAGATGGAGGAAGTGTGAGACGGGTCATCTCGTTCAGTCGGAAATTACATCTGCCGTACGCCTATGAAATCACGACCTGACGGCACTCCACATCTGCTTTATTGAAAACGACTCGCGTATGACGCTTTAAAAAAAAAACTAAAGACAGTGGTGGCTCGTTATTGGTTTCTTAACAGCCATTTAGGAAAATAAAAAGATGGAAAGCGTAAAATAAGCCTTATGTACAATTAACTATGAATATCTTTATTTTGCAACGTTGTATTGCTTAGAAAAACAATGTTTTTATTCGATTGTGAAGGGAATTGATTTGGCCAAGGCAAAAAAGAATACAAGTAATGTAGAGTTGAGAAAGAGGCAGAGAAAGGTATTTGGCACATAAGAACCAAAGAAGAAGAGTTAAAAAAATGATTAAAGAAGCTAAAAAGATGTCATTCAAAAGCTTTGCGCAAGAGTTAGAAGCAGAAGAAGGAAATAGAAAGAGACAGCTTTCCAGGAAAAAAAAAATTAATAGAAATTCCTCCTATTGCCTCAGTTCTCCAAGTAAATATCAAAAACAAGAAGGAAGACACTGAACACAACTGTATGGAGCATTTCTGAGAAATCTTGGAGAGGGCAATCGAAGCAAAAGCTTAGCAGTAATGAGAAAACAACTGAGGAAGCAATCAGAATGGTTAAGTCCTCATTAAATCCAACATCTTTGGAAAATTGAGTCAACAACAAAGTGGCAAAATGAGCAGCATCCTCTCGCTATCGTTAGTTGTCAAAAAATTTCTTAACAACTGATCTGCAGATTTATCCACTGAAATTAATTGCTAAGCACGGAATTTGCCCAACTTGATCGGTTCTTACATTTTAGGACAGACTTTGTTGAGGCATTAATTTTTTGAAGTCCTTTTTATTAAACTATAACATAAACAATGGGCAACTTCCACTTCAAATGTAGACTGGGAGTATGTGGTCTTTTGCAAGCCTTTTGCAGTTAAAACTGTTTGGTACAAAATCCAGAAGATGACTGTGATTACATTCTAGTTCCATTTTATCTCCTGCCTTTATATCAAATTGTTTGACAGTACCCACTTATTTTTAGTTTATTTTCGATTTTTTAAAGTCGAGTAGGCCTTTATAGTTGAGCAAACACTGTTTTAGTTCTAGGTAAACTACCTTTTTCGTTGACAGTACACCAAAGTGTTACTAAGACAAGTTGTTCAAAATGAAAACTTATGGTGCTATGCAAAAGAGTTTTAAGTGCAAAAGACCGCATTTGGGAGTGGTTCCCAGTGTACTACTTAACTTTAAAAAATCGAAAGCAAACTAAAAATTAGTTTCAGACCAAGCGGAATCCCAAAATATGAAATTCCAATTCGAACATTTTTGGTCAATTATATCTATTGCAAACTCAATCCGAGGAGATACAGTATAACAATGAGAGTGTGGCATTTTTTCCATCTTCTCAGATCCTTCTAGATAGACCTGCTCGTCGAAGAATTGGCCTGTTTTTTCCTGTGGATGACCCGTAGGGACACAAACTCGCCTACTCAACTGTCGTGTTCAAGCATATACCCTGCACATGGGATAGACGATCTGATGAGTTTCCTTGGAAAAATTTGATCATCGCCAAACCAGGCTTCCGATTTGTTTTGTTAATATTCAGGAGGGGCTTGAGCTGAGAGACTATTACCAAAACCTAAATTCTCAGATTTTGGTCGAGTCGGTCGAGAGAATGCCCGACTGAATAGAAAATCCAATCCTTAGGGCAGCTCTTTGTATGAATGCCTCATCCACGTATCCTGGCACTGTGTTAAGTCAACCTACTTTCCCCCTTATTCGTGGAATTCTGATCATAAAGCCACAACGTAAAAAAAGGAATTTTTTGACAACAATATAGATTTGTGCAAGAAAGAACTGTGAAAGTACAATATGCTTATTGAGATGGAGAAATCAGAGATAATGGTAGTAAACTTGGAAGAATAGGCATTATAAGATACGTGGAAGTAATGATGATGGGAAATGAAATTTTGAAAGGTTGGTCGGGGACCAAAATTAAAGATGTACAATAGACATAAGGATATGCAAAATTAGGTTCCCGAAAACGATGTTAGGTGTCACCAAAATGGATAGAATGAGAAATAATGAGATAAGAGAAGCAATGACAGAGGAGAGACTGCTGGAACAGAATAACGAAGATAGTTTTGGAATCCAAGACGAAGAAGAAAGGGGGAGGGTGGTCAGGAAAAAAGGAGGTGGTCCAAACCTAAAGCTAGACAGGGGTTGGTAGTTAGCATAGATACCTACATATTATTAAGAAACTGTAAAGGACGACTATTTTGTCTAAGGGATTCGTCAAGTTTGATAAAACGAGTAGGTAGGTACGAGAAAAAGCTTTAAGAATTGAATTCTTAACAAGTTAGGGCATATCATTATATTGCCACGGTATAATGATCCCAATTTGATATTCTTTACGGGGGTCGAGTATCGATTTTGCCAATTTATAAATTCTCTCAATCACGAACCACCACTGCTTCAAGGCGACCGACATCGAACGAGTCAAAGTTCCTTCGGCGTTCCATACCGCACACGTAGGAAAGGCGCACTTTGAACTTTCGCAACATATTTTTTTTTCTCGCTCAGGCGACGTCCAGCATCGAGCTTTTGTCACGCGCCTATATTTTTTACGTTATCGAAGGTTACAGCAGCCAACGTGGACGTCTGGTATTGTATCGTGTATATTCGTTTTCGCAAGGAAAGAAGGAGGAAAAAAGGGGGGGAGGGGAAGGAGAGCTGTGGCGACGGATGGATGATAAAAAAGGTTCGGAATTGATATTAGGAAGCGATAAGAAAGAGATGATTAATGTTGTTATTAAATTATATGCTAATGAGGTGATTCTTCGTCAGCTATTGTTAATTTTTTTTAAAGTTGTTCGCCCGTAAAGTATAAGAGGAAGAATTGAAATTATTTTCTGCACAACATTTCTCAATAATGAGCATTTTTTTTGGGGAACATGTAATACGGAAGATGTTTATGGTACGTCATCACACCACTCTTGTCAGAGCCGCTAGCTAGACTATTTGATATATGTATAAATGAAAGCCTATATCCAAACGAAGAAAAAATTGGGACGATTATTAACAGCACGGACTCTCTTTGGCATACTTGCTAATACAATTGACCAAGGCTGTATATCTATTTTGATAAAAATTTGTATTAAAATTAAAATGTCAGTGTCCCCGTTTTACCCCATATGTAGGGGTAAAATGGGGACCACATATGGGGCAAATTGGAGATCGAGCAGAAATAATTATGCTTATTAACAAAATGGATACTAATAAAAAAAAGTTATATTAGCAAAGAAAAGATCAAATTAACTCAAACAAAACATCTAGGAACACATGTCACAAATAAAATGTGGCTCGTCATCTTCAGGTTCAACCGTCATGTCCCCAATTCCCATCGAGTCCAACCTTCGCATGATTGGGAATACAGTTCATTACAATATAAACAGTTGGCATCGGAATCTGATGAATTTGAACTATCACTTCCAGAATCGTCATTTTTCCTCGATTTTTTGATGACCGTTTTGTCACAGTAGACTTTGGCACGGGCCAAATATCTTCTGGAGTTACAGCAAATGCAAATTGGATAGGTGTTGTGATGGATCTGGCGTTTGCAAAACTTCTATGGCTTGGTGTGATGGGCCTTGCATTTCTGTACAATCAACGTTTCCCAGAGGTCTTAGTGTTTGCAGGAGCTCAGCATCCTGTTGTGCAGATAGTAAGCCTGTAGCATCCACTATGTTTCGTGAAGGTGCTGAAAAATCAGTAGCACTAGCTATATCATTCTGATCCTGGCTGGATGGCATCTTAATGTTAGTTACTGAAGCAACAATGAAATCACGATTAGTAGGCCAGATGCCCGTACTTTGAAAAGAGTTCATAGCGATTTTTATGGTTGCTGCTTTATAGAAAGCCTCAGCAAATAAGCCGGCAATATCCTCTTGTGCCACTACTCGTCCCGGATGAACTCGAAGCCATTTTTTTACCTCTTCAGAATAGTACGTACTTAAAGGCTTCATGAAACCCACATCTAAAGGCTGCAGTGCGGTGGGAAGCGCAAAATATCAACTCCATTATCTCATGCATAGTCTATAACCTTGACATTTTTATATGGCCATCCAGCAAAAGCAACACCATAATAACACCATAAACTAATGGTTTGAACCAGTCAAAGAATATATCCAACTGCATCCAACCGCTCTTATGGCACACAGCTGTTTTTCCCATTTTGAGCAATTATCTTTGGATTGAACTTTCCAACTAAAGAAATGCCAGTCTCGTCACAATTGTACATTCGATCAGGAGAAAACTTATATTTATCAATAGTGTTCTCCAACAAATCAAAAAATTTATTGACTAAGACTGCATTAAATCCCATTTGATCAGGCAACTGAAACAGATTCCGGAACTCCAATGCTTAAATTGGGATGTCTATTCAAAAAACTTTTGAGCAAGTTAATCCCAGCTCGTTTTTCTTCGTTGTTAAAATTATGCTTAATTTAATTTTTTCAGCTAATTGAAAAGCAATGCTTCGTACCTCTTTCCCTGTTAAACCATGTAATAGAGATTCCATTCGTAAGATGTAAGCAACAATTTCTTGTTCCTGTTCGGAACTGAAGACCACTTTTATTCAACAACAATTTTCTCCACTACTGCATAGACCACTATGATATAATTTTTGTAGCAATATGATTACTAGCAGAAGGAAGTGTTGGAACAAACACTGGAAGATGTCGCCGCATCTATCGCTGTCACATACCCATTTTGCCCCTTGTCCCCGTTTTGCCCCTCACTCCACTATATAACTAATGGCGTTCCACAAGGCTCTAAATTGAGACCTATACTGTTCCTTATTTATGTGAATGACTTGCCCAGCAATTTGAACTGCCAAACGATGATGTATGCAGATGACACAACTTTGATGACTTCAGACGAAACCCTATGCGGGCTTCAAGAAAAAGAAAGGTTAAACCTAAGCCTTGGTTTCCTTGCAGGGGCAGGGACCTATCCGGGTTCAGCTCCTCAAATTGGGTGCTCAAAGGGTTGTCCGACCGCGAGACCACGACAATCATTCCTAACATCAGGTTTTGCAAGATGTTTAGCCGCTTGATGTAAGACATGCTGGTACTGGATCAGGTTAGGCCAGCATAGTTGATAATTGATCGGAGAATCGTGGTATAGATCAGAAGCTTGATCTTAGAGGCAACGCTGGTAATGTGATGATTAAAAACAAGTTTAGTATCGAAGGTGACCCCAAGATACTGCTTTCAGGGTAATCAATGGTGGAGGGAAGGGTGGAAACTAAAATTTGTTTCAAGTTCAGCTCAACACTGTATTAACAACTTGGAAACGATTTTCCATTAAATATAAAACGTTAAATCCTCAAATCTTTTACATAAACATATTTACCTATGCAGTTATTTATAACCTCCATCTACTATATGAGAGCTTTTTCAAACTTGCGGCAAATTCTCTACTAGTATACAGGACAAAAAAAAACTTTATCCAAAGAGATCCTCCGCTTACAACAGACGAATTTTATGCTCATCAAGTGAATTAATTCAACGTGATGACACACAAAGGGATATTTACCTATATCCCAGTTCTACAGTTCTTTGATGTGGATTATAAGCAAGCGCGATGTATGTTATTGTTGCTAAAACACTATTACCACCACCCCAACTGCTATTTTACGTCAAATGCAGCGGTAGAATTACAATCCCCCCATTCGCTTTTATTACGCGACGAAACTGAAGGAGGCACGTCCTTCTTTTTTTTACATATTTTATTAACCGCATTAGCGCTGGTAACCCACACTATTTTAGTTTGTTTCGTTTTATTCTCCTGTTGAGTTTCTGTCATGTCGTTATTATGAAAGCGGACTGATAGTTTGCAGCTCCTCTCCTTTGTCGTGTACATATTGATTTAGTCGCTTTTGTCATCAAAGAGAAAGGTGTTAATTTCACTGCTTTGAATCGGTACTCTATTAAAGACACAACTTTGTAGATATTACACGTTTACCTTTATATGCCTAGAATGGAGTTTGTACAGGCAGTTCTTAGAAGTAATGATACCAAGTTGAAATTCATACATAATCAAATCGCTTTATGGTATAGTTCTTTCAACAATATAGCGACCCGATTAAAGGATTATTAAAACTACAAAACACAGGGTGATTCTGCGATGAAATGTGATTCCTCAGACTTCGAAAGAAAGTAAATTATTGGTTCTCCTTTAGCGCGAGCGTTAGTGACGAAAGCAGTTGAACCTTTCACGAGCAACACTATACGCGGTAATGACAGCATTCACAAAACATGGCGACATCATTGGCGAAGAAGAATAGTGGGCGAAACTCGAAAGTAACTGATAGAGACTTGATGATGACTTGGGCTGCTGTATCATGATATTCAGCTGGTCCCATCATTCATATCACTGGCCAGATTACTACGAATGAATATTTCGACATTCTCAATGATGAAGTTCTTGGCATGACTAGCATATTGTTGTCAAACACACAGCCAAAACGATTCAATCTTGGTTTGAAGAGGATATCATCAAACATCCTCCCTGCCCAACACGATCGTCTGACCTTAACATAATTGAACTATTATGGGGAGTTTTAGAGCAACAAGTGAGAAGCAGATTTCCAGCACAAACATTGAAGCAATTGGTGGATGTTTTGGTACAAGAATGGGGCAAAATTCCGTTGGAAACTATTCAGAAACGCTACGTAACTATTCCGTGAAGAATTAAGGTGACAATGCCCTGTAAGGAAGCCTGTGAGAATGCGTCGTCTGTTCCTGTTTAGTTCTAGCATAGTTTTTGCTTTCTGCTTGTTGAAATTTCCAACGAATATCTTGGAATGTCTCAAACCAGGAAGATTGTGCCAGAGGGAAGCTCTGACGTCCTCTTCGCTGTCTTTAAGTTCTTTCTTATATGTGCTCGTCCCTATTCCACAGAATGGTTCCGGTCCCACAAACGAAGTTGTGGCGGCCCCCTTTGCTAATAGACTAGCTTTCTCACTGCCATTGATTCCAGTGTGTCCTGGTACCCAGCATAATGCAACTTGGTTAGTTTAGTTTATCCCGGCATTCCCAAACTAACTTGGAGCTGATGATGTTAGAGCTCAGCGCCAGTAAGGCTACCTGACTGTCGGATAAGATTGCAATGCTCTCCTTCCGATAGTTCCTATCAAGATTCACCTGAACACATCTTCCAATCGCATTAATGTCTGCCTGGAAGACACTGGGGTATATTCCCATCGACTCTGAGTATTTAGTTTCCGGCCCGAATACTCCTGCACCTGTTCCTTTTCCAGTTTTGGACCCATCCGTATACCATTTGATGGTGTTTGCTTTTAGGAAGTAGGTGGAGGATTGTTACTCAGCTTCGTTGAAAAGTTCTTTTCGAAGCTGTATTTCCTAACCATTTCGTCGTTTGGCAGATCGGAAAGTGGGGAGAGTCCCGCCATGGATGACAAATCTCCTTGGCATATAGTCTCGTCCCCTTCCGTCACCGCACTGGCTAGTCGGTACATTGCCGCACGGGCCGCTCTCTCCACAACTAGGTGTAGAGGTGTGAGGTCTAGGATGACCTCTAGGGCCGCGGTTGGGCATGTTCCCATTGCTCCGGTGATGCATACAGTTGCTAACCTTTGCAGCTTACAAATGTGTGTATATGTCAGGTGTTCATATTATTTGTCCATCTCCTATATATGTGGACACCCTCTATATGCAACGTGGACTATAAAGTTTGCAACATGCGGGAAAAATTTTTATTAACAGAATTCAAAAAAAAAAACTTTGTGGGGGGTTGGTTTGGTCATGTGATCACCAATATGGCGGCAATTTAAAAAAATCCGTTACGAATGGGCAAAAAGTGGGGGTTTTATTTTTAAATACAGCAACAAAAGGTCTTAAAAAGCAACTCCCAACGTTTGCCTATTCATGATGAATTCATTGAATTGTCACCATAGTGGTGGTCACCTGACATGTCAAAATTGATGTTTAGGTTATTGGATATCTCCCTTTGTAACCCTGCAATATAAAAATTGCTAAATATAACATCATCCTTGTAAGAAAGTTATTTACTAAAACTAAGAACCCCATACCATTTTTAAATACTTATAATACAATTTATAGAATACCCTGTAATTATTGTCCGGGTTGTTATATCGGACAAAGCTCACAATTATTAAAAAATCGTATTACACAACATAAAAGCGATTGCAGAATAGGTAAAGTATCTTGCGCTTTAGAGATCATCTATTTGATTATAATAATATTAAAATTTTAGCTATAGAGAACGAGGGCGAGGGCTAGAGGGCGCTGTTTAATTTTTTTCGGGAATTTTGTTTTTTCTCAAAAATATTAAATGGAAACATACATTTTTGACAACAAATTAAACAAGTAGGCTAAATTTCCAACAAATCCGTGAAAACCGGGTATCGCTATCTTTTACCAATCCGAAGATATCTTCAGAAACGTGCGGATGGTAAATTTTTTTTTATGAATTTAGATAATTCTGCTTCCCGTGAACGGAATTTAGCAAATTTGCTCTTGTTAGAAAGAATTTTCATTGTCCTACGTAAATTTTATGATTTTTGAAACGAACGTGCGTGAAATGCTTGGCGGCCAAAAAAAATAGACTATCATGGATTTTCCTAAACCTACTGCTAGTGATTGAAATTGTTTAATATTGTCTTTATTTCTGTCACCGCTGGAGAACGTTAAAGAGAACAGAATAGAAGACATGACACTTTGAATCACAAAACATAGGGCAATGAAAATCATTTCTAATAAGACCAAATTTGCTAAATTTCGTTCACGGGAAGCAGAATTTAAATTTATAGAAAAAATTGTTACCATCCACACGTTTCTGAATATATCTTCGGATTGGTAAAAAATAGCGGTACCGGGGTTTCGCCGATTTGTTGGTAGTTTAGCGTACTTTTAATTTGTTGTCAAAAATGTGGTTCCATTTAATATTTTCGAAAAAAGACAAAATTCCCTAAAAAATTTAAACAGCGCCCTCTAGCATGCACGTCACTTATTAGATTGGTTCCAATTTATAAGCATTAGCTTATTTCTAACGAGACTAAGTTTGCAAAATTTGGTTCAACAAAACCGAAGCTATAAGCGTTCCTTCAATACAAAGTTTCCCTTCCTCTCCTACCCCTTACTTGACAAAATACAAAAAAGTTGATCGATGTAAAATATGCAAAATTTTCAGTAGATTCCGATTTTCCTGTTTATGACAGACCTTAAGTTGGTCAATTTTGGGTAAAATAAGAATAAAAATTTTTGGTGATCAGTTACGCCCTCTAGCGGTCATCCTACGCTTTTTAAAATAATTTCCAGATGTTTCTCGGGGTCACTTTGATCAGTAATATTTTTTTCCCAAAGCTGTACTGTAAACCGTTCCTGAGATATGGCCGAGGGCCACCCGGTACAGTTACTACTAAAATTAATGTCTCTCTATACAAACACAAGCAACCTTCTTATTTTTTTTACAAAAATCATAAAGGTTATTATTAATTTTGAACCCAACCTAATTTATTGTCAAAAAAAAAAAAATTCATAAGCATTTAGAATTTTTAAGTAAAAAAAAATTGTTAAAAAAACTAACCACATCCCTTTGACATTGTAGGATGGAAAATTTAACACACTGACTACTAAATCATATTTGAAACGTTTTTTAGACGTTGTTATTCTGTAACGACTTCTAAACGTCATTTTAACGTTATCCTATTCACGTTTCTGCCGCTTTAGAAATAAACCACTTACTTTTGCATCATTCATATTTTGATACTTTGATCCACTTAATTGATTCATTACCACCATCACTGAGCACTAATTTGGCGCACAGGAAGTTAATCTCTGCGGTAAAGGTGAACCCCGCAAATCTGCGTCGGTGGGCCAACGAAAGAAATTTGCGCAGTTTTTGACGTCTAAAGGATGTCGTCGTTTTTAAATCTATCCATCGACGTATGTAAAACGTCGAGGCGCTTTAGATGCATCTAATTAACGTGTTTAAGACGTCAGATAGAGTCCATATGACGTCGTACACCAGAAATTAACGAAAAAGACGTCAAAAGTACGTCATTTTGCTAACTGGTTGTATTTGTAATAGTAATAATACGAAAAAATATTCAAGTCTCAAACATTTTACAATATAATATATGTATTTATTGTATAATATCATATAACTAACGTCAGTGTAATATACATACATACCTATATTGGAAACTGTAGGAGGTAAACACAACGGCTTATATAATTTAACGTTTATACGTATCCTTCGGGACTAAACTACATTTGCATGCAAAACGGACAATTATGGAAGTCTAGTACGTTTAATAACGTTATAGGAACCCTATTCGGTTCTGTCGCTGTCGGCAATACCATGGATGTCAGGAGGTTTTGTTGATCTATGTTACCTCAAACTAACTTCAGCATAAATTATTTTCTAAATTCTCCACAATTCTTGAACTTATTGAATAATATACTAATTCATTTTAGGCTTTAGAATAATTTTGTTTAGCATTCGAATTATTTAAATGGAAACAAGATTAATCTTCATAAACTTTAAAAAACGTGGCACTCACCCGCCAGTAACAAATAGACAGGGATTAATATTTTATCTTGAACGCTGTTTTTCCATTTCGTCTAACTCTACCGTTTCGACGCGAAAAATTAAGGTCGCATATGGCTACCAGATGTGTAGTTTCTCGTAGGCTTCTTCTATCCTTTTTTTTTTGCTAACGCAAGCGTCTTGTCTGGCCTTACACTATTGAAGATTCTCCACACAAACGCGAAAGAAACTTGGGAATATAAATCATCGTGAAATCATCTTTTTCAACGTTAAAGTATTTCAAGCATGTGGTCATTAAATATTTTGTAACGCTCAACGTGACGGTGCGAAATGTATAGGTTTCAGTTGAATTTTATCTACATCCTGGCGTTCTAGAAGCGTGTAAGAAATTTGTATCGAAATCGTGGTATATTTTCACCAACTTAATGTCATCTGTCAAATTATTGCGAAACATATACACCTCTGACCCATAAGATATGTTAAATGAGCGGTATTTTGTTTTTTTTTTTGCACCAGTATGCTCTTCGTAAATGAACAACCATTTTGAATCCTGCCTGAAGACCATCGCTCTTGTGATGCCTTTTATGTTTTGGATCGTCTTGAATACTGGACTATGGTGTCCTTTAAAGAAGAGGGTGGCGAAGCATTTAATCAAGACTTGATTTGATTTTGTGGATATATTAAGGAAGTGCCGACCTGGAGATGACTCTCATGCCCAGATAAATTACTGATGCCCTTCAGAAGTGTTTGAAATAGCTTGGGAAAAGCCGAAGTTTGTTATTTTATAACCACACATTTGGATTCTTTTATTCAAGAAGACCATTCAACTTGGGGAGTTGTCTTGGGGTGGTGGGCTATAAAAATATGGACGAGCGATAAAACTTGCTCAAGTAAGCTTCCATTATTAAAATGATGGAATTGATGCTCTGTTAATGTTAGTGCTTAGAAAGACTGCCTTCAAGGTCTCCCTTGTTTTGACTCTATTGCCAACGGTCACAATTCAGCAAAAAAGCTCAATCAAAGACCTTAGCGAAAACAACAGCTTCGGTAAACTTTAATGAGCGAGATTGGGTGAAAAAATTGTCGTAAGGGGAGATTGTAGGACGCTGCTATCGCTGAGGATCCATCTGCTCATCTATTGTTCAATTATGAGCCCGATTATAAGATATGGTTCCTTGTCATTATCCAAGATGGCAAAAACATAAGTCAGACGTCTTCACCTGATCGCAGATGCTCCGCAATTTGTTCGCAACGAAGATCTTAACGTACCATCCATAAAGAATTTTTCGATCCAGCTATCAACTAAGACGATGGAAATGGTTGGAAGATTCGAAAATCCACTTGCGAATGAGTTGGCTGGACTTGATCCTGATCGTCCACCAGGTAGGAGGGTTGGGAGGGTTTTGGCCATCGACGATGGAATGATCCTAAATTCGAAGAACTACATGTTCTGTGGTGACAATTTTACCCACCTGGTTCTATATTTGTTTCTAATTTTATCAAAACTATCTTCTAATTAGACCTTTACCCATAATGCCTTTAAATTTGCTGTCAAGTAGTGTATTAGTCTAGTCATCTTGTTAGATTATATTTTTCTGTTGTTTACATTTTGCTCGTTCACTGATATGTAAAATAATTCGTGAAATTATTTTGTTGCAATAGTTGTTAAAATGTTTAGGAATCGACCATTCAATTTTTACGATTGAGCAGAACACTTTCCTTTAGGAAACATACTTTTGTGGAGGATTTCGCAGGGAAGATGATACCTGGGAATATTCACTGCAAATGTGTTATGATGACTACATCTTACAGTTTCCGAATGAAAATATAGAATTTGGTCAAACTTTTCGGCTTTCTGGCAGAAATACAGTTCTGAATAATGAGACTGTGGAAGATATTCGAGTCAGAATGCTGAGAAGTCCGAAGAAACCTGTACGACAACTGTCACAGCAACTAGATGTTTCATATTAATCGGTATTTAGCACATTTATCATTTATGGTTCCTGTCGGAAGACACTAAAATATGCTCTGCATATGTGTCCATATAAAGTTTCAGTTGTGCAAGAGTTGTTACCAGTTGATTATGAAAGACGTGTATAATATTGCCGCTGGTTCAACCAACATTTAAATAACAATGAGATGCTGGATATCACGTTTTTCAGTGATGAAGCGTGGCTCTTGGACTGGTTGGTCTTGGACTTTTTAAGAAGTAAGGAAAACATGCGCTTAGTATATCAAAAAGCATTTCGTGGCTCATATTGACGTCGTTAAATGGAGATGGGTTTTACCTCGATTCTTTTATTAATAAATCACAATCTTCTGGAACTTCTGGGCTATTGTTTCTTTTTTTATTCTCAATTAGAGCAAAATCCTGGTCATTAGGCAGAAAAGAGTGGCCCTTTATGGGAAATATGTGAGTAATTTAGAATAGTTTTAAAACATGTATCACCATGTACTGGAAATATACCATTATATGATTTTTGTTCTGACCAGAACATCACTAAATATGTCCTCATTATCAAGGTAATGTAGAACCATCGCTGTGACATCGTTAGAACCTTTTTTGCAGTATCTTCTGTATAAACATACATAGAAGCTAAAACATCAGCTAAGTTGTGAATCTCAAAGACATAGTACCACAGCTGACTTTTCAAAAATACCTCACTGGTTTTTATACAGGGTCCGGCAGAATAATCTCCCACATTTTGCACCGTCACTGTGCCCGCGCCACTGAAGCGATGGGGAGCTTAGTGTTTTCAGTTGGTAGCACATGCCTTGCCATTTTAGTTGTCATCATGATTTGGACGGGCGAACATCGTGCTGTCATTATCGAAACATTTTTGAAAAATGAATCTGTGATTACAACGCAACGAACTTTTCGTACTCACTTCGCACTGGGTAGACATGCTCCGGTTCCAGATCGCAAAAGAATACTGCTTTGGGTTTCGAATTTTAGAGCCACAGGTTCAGCCTTAAAAAGAAAACCAACCGGTAGGCCCAGAAGTGTTCGGACACCTGCAAATGTTGCAGCTATTGGAGAAGCTGTGGAACGATCTCCTACTCGTTCAGCTGCTAAACATGCAGCTGCTTTGCGTTTATCAGATCGTTCGCTGCGAAGAATTTTACACGCAGACCTACACTTCCACCCATACAAAATGATGATCACACAAGAGCTGAGTGAACGAGACTGGGAAAATCGTAGAGCATGTTGCAACGATATTCTTCAAAACATCCCACAAAATGGGCTTTTAATAACCAGTGACGAAGCCCATTTCCATTTATCCGGCTGTGTGAACAAGCAAAATTTTCGTTATTGGGCACGAGAAAATCCGCAGCAGCTCCATGAAAGGCCACTTCACAGCCCACACGTTACTGTTTGGTGTGCTGTTGGGTCATTTGGCGTTTGGGGTTCCTATTTTTTTGAAGAGGCAGGCGTTACTGTTACCGTAACCGCCGATCGGTATATCGACATGCTACGTAATTTTTTGGATCCAAGACTTAGAGAACTTAACCATGCGGATGTGTGGTTCCAACAGGATGGCGCTACGACTCATACGGCCAGAAGGTCCATGAACGTTTTGAGGGAGATGTTCCCAGGACACGTAATCTCATTACGTGGAGGGAGAGGTGGCCTGCGCGTTCACCCGATTTTGCCCCATGCGACTTTTTCCTTTGGAGCTACCTGAAAGCGAAGGTCTTTGAACACCATCCCCGAACCATTGACGAATTAAAAGCAGCAATACGTCAAGAAATTGCAGGAATATCGCCTCAAATGACTGCTCGAGTAATGGAAACGTTCAAAAATCACCTTCGAATATGTATCGAAAACAATGGTCGCCACTTGAAGTCTGTAATTTTCAAAACTTAATGAAAACCAATGGCAAACTATACATTTCCATTTAATAAAAAAAAATTTAAACAACATTTACAATGGCGTTTTTTATTAACGATTAAAATGTGGGAGGTTATTTTGGCGGACCCTGTACTATGTGGTAAAGGAAGATTTGTTGAAAGTCAAATGATATTGCCATGCATCTGCCTGCTCTTGCTTCCGAGTTGTAATGTCACTTTAAGTGGGTAAACTTTTCTGTTTTTTGCAGGTGAAGATCTTTTTCAGTCGTAAGTTGATTTTTGATACCATCATCGTCAGTAGATCGTATTTTTAGAATCAGTTCATCGCACTTACTTAAATGGGATATGAAACGTTAATTCTAATGGGGACTTGGGATTATCTCTGCGTGAATAATGAGATTGTCTCCGTCTAAAAGACTTAATGTGCAGCCAAATAAGATTCAGAATTCCACGCTTGTTACAGTAGCTAATCCACAAGGTTTGATAGAATCTTGTATTCTTCGTAATCGACCTCTGGTAATCGCATGCAAGCTCAAAAACGCAGTATGGCACAAGTCTTCTTCTTTTCCATTTAATCTAATTTTATAATAAAAAGCTACAGCATGGTCGAAACATGGACCGTCATCATCGTCGTTTTGATTACATCTCGGTCTTCTTTGTTTTACATTTTTGAATGATATAAGACCCGCTAGGTAGCTGTTCTGTTCATTGTTTAAAGACAACGAATTGATTTTTTTTTGTTTTGACGATCAATTCAATGACGATTCAATCTTTTCAAATCATTTGTAGCGGTTGAATCTACATCAAAAAATAAAATCCTTACCCTTACCTACAGTTTACCCCTGTAGACCTAGCCGGTTTAGCCCTTTATGATTTATATGATACTCTCCTGACACTTTTTGCTTTTTTATAACCTCACTTTTTCTCGCTTTGCGTTTTCCTTTTAGCAGGCCACGGTACATTCGAATCTGGATCTCTTAAAATGATCGATGACATTATAGAGTTTGTGTCGTTTATTTTACGCAACAACAATAAAAAGAATAAAAGACATATGACAATAAACTGATTTTAAATCTAGACAAAAACTGCCAATGTCATATTGTGACATTGGTTGTTTGTTTTAGCTTAAACGCCATATTTTTATACCGCTGTATCTCACTGACTTCGGCAGTTTTTGACACACAAGTTTGTTGTTTTTGATAAAAACCCCTCAATTATTGGTACAATATTCTTCAACGACAATATAAATGCATACAATTATCGACAACAGATCTTAGAACGATTTTTAAACCAATAATACACAATGGATACTTCCAACAGGATGGTGCCACAGCTCATATATCAAATGAAACAATAAGGTTTTTCGAAGAGTTTTATGATAACCGAAGAGTTTTATTTTAACCGATTACTAAGCATGAATTTGTGGCTCCCTCAGTCACCTGATCTTACACTTTTGGATTTCTTTTTAACCCGGATACTTAAAATATAACAAATTTAAATGAAATCCTCTGCATACTATTGAAGAACTGCAGCAAGCCATTATTGTTACAATTCGAACAATATCTCCAGAAGTATTAATTAAAGTCTCCGACAATATGAAGACATAGCTGGAAAGAACCATTTATGAACATCTTGTTAACAAATAAATTATTATCTTGTTTCTGAATCTTACTTCACTAATTTTAAGCTTTTTTATCTTTGAACCAAATTTAAATGGAATTACATTAGCTGAATAGCTATACACATTTTTACATGACAATGAAAGGTTATGCTGATTATTCCTACATCTATGTATAGTTCGTTTCACCGCTGCCGCCTCGCGAAACGGCGCATTTCCCAACAAACTAAAACAGCGAAAACTTTTAAATACGGAATTAAATTTATGGCGTAACTGCAAGGCGATGTTCGAAATACGCGGTTTAGTAGTTTGGCGAAGGCGAAGACAGAGTTGTAAGACTGCAAGAGAAATGGAAAGTAGTTCGCTTCGCAGTAATTCTACGAAAATGAGTGAAATCATCATATAAATCGTGTTGGATAGAGAAGGATGGGTAAAGTATTAATATTTTAATGTGGTGATACGTTGTAGGAAGTTTTCAACAATAACAGTTTAGGCGTAAGTTACCCACTTTTGGGTAAACTTTATTTATTAAGTTTTATTAAGCTCAACACTCAACACTCTGTACAACATTTCGCCAGTTTAATTTGTATTCTGATGAAATTCCAGAAACATTTTATTCTAGCAATAAGATCCTTTTAATTACACGTAAATGACACTAATCGGTGCTTCATAACCTTAACATTTACACCCATAAATTTTATTAATTTTCACCTTAAATTCTCAACATTCTTGCCGGCGTAGGACTCGAATGTAACTATTAAATGCGATAATTTTCAATTTCCACGAATATTTCCGGTAATTCCTGTTAATCCCCGATTCTACCGTAAAAATAATTAAAGTTCAGAATCGTCTTATTGCCAGTAACCGACCATCGCTGCCAACATTCGCCGATTAAAAACGATCCATTTTCTCCGCGCCAACGGCACCGTTTACAAATCCTAACAGCATACCATCACGCCCTCTTATAAAGTAGAACTACGGTTTCCTCGATGTAGTTTAGTTGTAATTAAGTTTGATATCTGGTATGCGCGGAATTGTTACCACGATGCCACGTTTAAGGAAATGGAATTATTAGAGGAAAGGTGTTACCAATATTGCAATTATGTTGGACACGTAGTGTACGATTTTCAAATGTTTTCACATATGATAGGTACGAGGGAGCGTTTTTATATTCGCGGAATGGGGGATAAGGGGTGGAAATAAAAAACCAAATTATTTTTCTTTTTCAATATATTCACCTGCAAGACGGATACATTTTTCACATCTTTCAATTAATTTATTTATACCGTCATGAAAAAATGATTTCTCTTTATCTGCAAAATACGCCGAAACTGCCTCCTTGACTTCATCATCGGCAGTAAATTTTTTACCCCGCAGCTCTTTTTTCATTTTCGGAAACAGATAATAATCACTCGGGGCCAGGTCTGGGCTGTAGGGTGGGTGATTCACAATTTCGAAGCCCACCTTATGCAGGGCAGCTAACGCAACGCGGCTCTTGTGGACGGGCGCGTTGTCGTGCAAAAGCAGCACACCTTTCGTCAATTTTCCCCGTCTTTTCTCTTTAATGGCTTCTTTTAGTCGCTCTAATATTGAAGCGTAATATTCTCCGGTTATAGAAACACCTTTATCTTTATAATCAATCAACAATATTCCTTCCGAGTCCCAAAATACCGTTGCCATGAGTTTCCCAGCTGATTGTGACACTTGAAATTTCTTGGGAGGTGCTGTGCCCTTTTTATGCCACTGCATGGAGTCTTGTTTGGACTCAGGTTCATAATGATGAACCCAAGTTTCGTCTCCAGTAACAATTCGACTCAATACACCATCCTTGTCTTCATTACAGAGGTCCAAAAATGCACGCGAACACTCTACTCGCGGTTGTTTTTGCGGCGGCGTGAGCATTCTCGGCACCCATCTTGCGCTGACCTTAGACATGCCGAGATGATCGTGTAGGATTTTAAAAATTGGAGGATTCCCTTCCTTGTTTAAATAAACTGTGCCACTTGTGCACCATGGTTTTTCCTGGACAAGAGTCGCCGTAAACCAATGACATCTCATTCATTATGGTCGCGACTGATTTTCCTTGCCTGGTAAGGAACTATAACGGCACGATATTCGATTTTTTCCATATTTCACTTTTCACTTCTGATTATGTTACTTGGTTGACGACAGCTCAAAGACTAACTGTCTAATAACAATGAAACTTCGTATTTATACTAATTATGAGTCGCTGCACAGGTCACGCCCCCAATGCGCCTAATCACCCCCCTACAAGCCGCTCATTCCGCGAATATAAAAACGCTCCCTCGTACCATGAACGGAAAAGGTACTGTTCAAGGTATAAAAAGATAGCATTCTATCGCTGTGAGCACTCTTTTTCCTCACCTCCTCACCGTCCTGTAGGAAGCCGAACAATTAGCCTGCAGATATCTTGTAGTTAAGGAGCTGAGAGGTTGGCCTTCATATCGATTTCTAGTGAGAGTACCTCCACTTATTGTCATGTGAAGGAGCCAATAAGTTGGCCTTTATAAAACTCGTTTGATCCGGACACACCGTCTGTAAAAGTAAGTAGCGATGATGTCAGCCTTTTCTAGAGTCTGTATCGAGATATATTGTCTAAAGCTATACAGATATCGCAACACGAATTTCTGGCGTATAAGACGCACTTTTTTGGACTCAAAATCCACCTACGTCTTATACGCCGACTATAGAAAAATCCACCTAAAAAAAAAAACAAAGAGATTATTTGAAATTGAACATTTTTATACGAAATATTTCCACTATAGAAAAAAATGAACATTTTTCAGAATGCAATAAAAAAAAACAAATTGAGATTATTTGAAATTGAACATTTAAAGGTCACAAAATAGATATATTAATTGAACATTTAAAAAAAAACTTGATCATAACATCTGTTGGAATCTTTCCATATTAATTATCCATTCACAGATCAATCTAAAACAATGCAATTAATTAAATCCACCATTGTTTCCGTAAATTTAATTTGGTTTATACAACTAATGGTTGCAGCAAATAATTCATCCTCCAGGAATAACGGCCATATCAGTGTTACACTGTCTTAAATTTTTTTAGTTTTTTCGAAATGAGATTTCAAATTGCCCCGAACAAAAGTGATCTTTTCTTAGAGCCCAGACATGTTCTGTCTACAACTCAATGCTTTTTTCATCCATCGATCCCTTTTCGTGGACATGAACAAAAACCCAAGCAGAAAATTTTAATTTCGGTAAAGTTTTCATTTTAAAAATCACCATTGGCCACAATTTTGTACCATCTGCTAGACAAGATAACCCAACAGTAAACCTATTTTTTTCATTGCCAGTAGTCCTTATATTAATTGTTTTAGTTCCTTTCAGGTTGGCTGTTTTATTGCCGATCATGTCCATCATCACTGATGTTTCATCCATATTTCCAATTTGAGACAATAAATAATTCTCTTTCTTTCTTGCCTGAATCAGAAATGTTTGAAACTTTCGTTCCTTCTCCCCCAAATTGTCTGGCAATTTTTGTGAAATTTTGTTTTTTTCTCGAAGCACTAGATTGTTTCTATTCATTTAATTCATTTCTTCTTTAGTGGAGGATACGTCTACTCCTTTCTAGGAGCCCCTTCAGTCAATTCGTCATCCGAATAATCTAAGAGAAGAGGTCTGTTCATAGATCTCGTCTACAGATCTTTGTAGACGCTCAAAAATCAAATCGTCATTACTCGATAAGGTATCGAGTTTAGTGATCGAGGGGTGTTATTAGTGTGAAAAATAAACAATTCAGGACTCAGTAGTGAGTACTGAAGGATAGCAGATCTAATAAACGTAGAGGGTGGAGAGGTAAAAATGAATTAAGGCGATCAATTTCGGGTCAATTTTTGAACAAGAGACTATCATCATACCACACTGAGTCAAATCCATTGAGAAATCTAGAAAAATGGCAACAGTGGAGTGCCACAACTCCCGGTGTTGCAAATCATTTGTGTTATTCGGACTTCATGCTTTTTTCTTTATCATGACATCGAAAGCATATAGGCTCTTAACCCTTAGTTGCTCGCGTTGACGTAAAAAGTGCGCCAATCGTATATAAATGACTGTACTTTTGTAGATGGGTGGGGGTGTACGCTGGGCAGTGGTGTATCCTCCTGCCTCAGTATTCTCCAGATATCTCTATAAAACGTGTTTTGAGGCACAGAATACAAATAAGAAACCCTTCAAATCTTACTTACGCTGAATTTAGAATTAGAAGCAATTACAAACACTACAGGAGAGAGTAACAGTGAGAGCAATGACGAAGTTGATAGAGTAACCGATTTTTTGGAACTACATAAGTGATACGGAAGCTGAAGAAGAAATAGAAAATGACTCAGAAGAAGGCGATGAACATACAGAAGAATTGATTCACTCAAATGAATGCAATGAAATGCAGTCGGTCAGACAAGAAAACGAAGAGGCCTTTTCCATTCCTGAGTGCTTGTCGTCAACATCCGCAAATGTAAGACCTGAGAAAAGGAAAATAGCTAGAGGAGAGTAGTTCAAACCTTATCAAAATTTTGATAATCTCATTTGATTAAACATGTTCCTGAAGAAGTAATTATTCCTAATTGAAGACATATTAGAACAAAACATTACACAAATTTGTTTATCAGAATCGTTCAAAATAACTACAATTGATTACAGACGCACAAGAGACATCAAAAGACTACCTCAAGTGCTTTTATTGGATTGTTTTTTTTATTGAAAAAAAGCAGTCATGTTGATGTTCAAATCACGTATTCCAAAAATTTGATTTATCAGAACTGTTCTTTAAAATAACTTCTCTCGAAAACAAGACATCAAAGACAACAAATTGACCAACTGGCAGCTAAAAGACAAATTCTTGAAGCCTTTTTCAAATTGGAAAAACAATTATGCGCAGGTTATGTTACAATGAAATGATACACCATTCCGGTTTATGCCATTTTCTTCAAGTACAAAATAAACCCGCTAAATATGGCATCAAAATTTTTGTTAGTGGGTTCAAAGATGTTCTAACAAATATAGCAGTTTGTTGCAGAAATCAACTTTGTGGGCCTTACGAATGTCCAAACACCTGCACCTCAAATAGAAATTTGACAAGAGATAACTGGTATGCCAGTTTCCCTCTAAGTCAAACACTCCTAGAGAAAAAAGTAACGTTAGTGGGTACTTTGCAAAAAAAACAACAGTTCCTATACATACAATATTTGCTTTTACCAAGGAAACAACACTTGTGTCCTATTCTGGTAAGAAAAACAAAGCACAGAAACCGGAAATAGTGTTATTTTATAACTCGACAAAAGGAGGGGTTGACACCGTAGACTAAAGATGTGGTGCTAATAGTACTCAGTGCAAAATCGTAGAAAACAATGGCCTATGGTAATATTTTTCGAACTTTTGAATGTTAAATGCACAAGTTATTTATAATTCAACCCATGCTGATTTGATCAAAAGAAGAATTTTTATTAAGAATTTGGTGCAATGACTTATAACACCCTATTTGAAGAAAAGAGCAAATTTGTAAAAGCTGCTTAAAGATACCTATACGAATTTTTTTTAGCCAGTAGTTTTGAAGAAATGCAACCTCCAACAACAGAGAGAAGTAAATGAAGATGTTCTTTTATGTGGAAGAAAAATAATAGATCGACTACAATTTTTTGTACAAATTGTGGTCAAAATTGTAGTCGACCAGCTTCTGCTGCAATTGCAATGAGAAAAAGTCTTCTACTGGGTCGGAATACCGAAATTTCCTAGATACATTTCAAAAAACATTTTCTTTTTTTTTTAATAATTTTTTGTAGCAATGTTTAACAATGTAGTGCAAAAATGGATGTGGTGAGAAACTCAGTTGGTAAATCTGCTTTTTGATTAGATCCCCAGACAGACTCGATAGAAAATTTTTGATAATATGAAGGAAAACTGCATCTGGTTCAAAAATGTCTTAGAATCGCACTCAGGCTTACTTCATTTTAAAGACTCCAAACACAGCCCTCCCTTTATCCCCTCTCGGATGATGGTGATGATCAATCAATCATCTTGGTCTTCAACATAGTTTTTTGATAATCTAGAATCGATGTTTTCATTCCAATGTGAAAGTGATGACACGCAAATTCTATTCAGATTGAAGTTGTGTCGATTATCAATAAATTTTCCCAAATTGATTATTTAATTTTGCCACCAAAATTGAGTAAATTGAATTTATGTTTCGCCCTTGGCGACCATTGTTGTTTTTTTTTCTTTGATTAATAATACACAATTAAGGAGTAATATTTCGTAGATATTCTCATATACATAAATTATAGCGATGATCTCCCAAGGTGTACCACTTCCTAAATCCCATGCTCAACATTGTCTTCCACCTTTCCCAAAATTTAAATAATCCATTATCCAGGCCATCAAACAACAATAGCATTCTACCGCAGATAAATAACATACGCAGATATGCTCCCGAATAAAAGCACGTGAGCAGGTTAAACCCAACGTCTGTTACATCCGGGCAATGTTTGGAGTCCCGTTTCCATCCCTAACGACGTAGAAGGGGATAAAAAAATCACCTTAATGAGTTTTTAGCGTTGCTTCGCACCAGAATAGCAATATAGAGGACGCGATTCTCGTTCCTTTAGTAGGGAGGAAAAAATAACCGCTTGACGCATTTAGAAAATGAACGTGAGGTGTTGGACGAGGTAGCCATAAGAGGCCCCGGAGGAACCCTTAAGCGTAGAAAAGATCAAAGCAGAAATTGCACGTGAAATCCTATACATTTTAATTCCAAAATATTATTTCGACGGGAATTACATTTCTCCTTTTTATCTACGGAGTATGTTCGGTCAGATTTGAGAAAGGAATGAAATTAGGGATGTAATCTAATGGACGATGCGAAGGTGAAATGATGTTAAAAAAGGTGACTGGATGTAATCAGCTTCCATGTCTGTGTCGTAATGGAAGTAATAAATTAATTAGATTTAATAAACGTAGATGCTGTATTATGAAAGCAAAAACTGGGAGGTTGATTTTTGAAGAGGAATTGAAAATTAAAATCCGTTAGGGACATTTTGCCTTGAACTCAATCTTATATGTAATTAGATTATTTTGTGATGCCAAAATTTATAGGCTCAAATTATATGAACTTGCCATTCCCGTCTCTGTCATTAATTATTTCGAGTATGTTGTTGGTCACACGTGGCATTCCCACGTACGTTTAGAATGTGCTGAGGATATTCAGACTATATAAAAGATTGAAGTACCAGCCAAAACATCAGGTAATTTGCCTTGTGGAGGGATAATGCCAACGTTTGCTCTTCTCTTGTTTACCTCCAATACATGATCGAAACACAAGGGTCTTCTTCATTTAGGAGCCATTGGCACTCTCCTGATGGATACCTAGTTTTTGCTATTTCACATGAAAATCAAGCAGTAAGAACTCTGGAAAGACGTCGGATCGTCTTGGTAGAGTTCTTGGTTTTCTAGACCTGTCGATATTGCAATCACGAATTTATTGTAGTGATCTCTTAGAAATGATAAAACTATTTTGACGACCCAAGCCCAGGCTGTCCAGCGGATCCACACCAGTTATCAAAATATATTTTGGCATTGCAATGGTTAGGCACTCTTCCCTCCTCACTCTAATCTGCTGCCCCATGCATTTTGGGACAAAGTTTGTTAGAAATGACTGTTGTAGCAATTTTGGTGAAAGTGAAAATTTGACTAACGGAGGTGTAATTTTGAGGAAAAATATAGCGTTTTTCTTGTTTTTGGAATAGTGATGATGTCGGCAGGATTGCGCAGTGTTGGATTGTCAAAATCGAGTTAATGATGGTCAGTAGTGCTATTAACGTTTCTAAGTTCTCTGGAATCAATGTAGGTTTACAGTAGGTGGCCAAATTATTAGATCCACCTTGGAAAATGGAAGAATTTGTTTAAACATGGTTTATAATTAAGCTATTAAGCATGGAGGAAGATCAGTAATGGTGTGGGAATGTTTTGCTGGAACATCTGTAGGTGGTCTTGTTAAAATAGACGGTATTTTAAGAAAAGAACAGTACAGGAAAATTTTGGAACAAAATGCCATTTCGTATGAAACACGATTAATTGGAGACAATTTTGTGTTCCAGCAAGGCAACGATCCTAAACACATGCCCAAATTGTGTCGGGGCAATTTAGATGACTTAGAACAGAATCATTAATATGGAATGGCCTCCTTAGAGCCCCGACTTGAATCCTATAGAGTTTCTATGGAATGAACTCGACAGGCAAGTGCGAAAAACAGCTCCAACATCCACGAAAACATATATATAGGCCCAACTACAAGACGCTTGGTCACAAATAGAACCAGAAACTCTGGGAAAATTACTCCAGAGGATACCGAGATTGTGTCAGGCAGTAATAAGAGCTAAAGGTGGTCATATTGACGAAAAAATAATTTAAACAAATTTAAGAGAATATTTGTTAAAATGTTTTACATAATAAATTTTGCAGTAAGTATTTTACTCGTGTCTCAATTATTTTTGTGGGCAAACACTTATGGTCGCTAGTGTATTTATTCTTATTGCTTAGTGTGTTTATAGATGTTCTAGACTGTTTTTAAAGCATTTCGTGTTTGTTACATCAATTTTATGGAAACAAAAACTTTTTTATGATGAGAAAAGCTAAAGACATTTCACCACAGAAAATAAAAGAGATAAACACTTTAATAATGAACTGTAATCACTCCATTGCTAAAGTTTCCAGGGCAACAGTGGACTACATAAAAAAATCTGACCCCACGGTGCACAGGAAAATGTGGTCGAAAAAAACATTACAACAACATTATCGTCGCAAACAGAGAGCAGCCTCGCAGAATCCTCACAAAAATAATGGAAAAGTCTGATGTCAACATTTCACCAAGGACAGCTCATTGAAGAATAAAGGATCTGGGGTTTTCAGCGTGCCGATTGGATAGCTGATGACTGGAAGGAATGATTCCTCTCGTGCACCTTGCAATTTATCAGTTTGTCCTGAATTCTAAAACGACAAAATAATCCAAGTCTGCTTTTCGGACGAATTGACCGTGCAGATCCTCATGGATTGAGCTGAATTTGTGAGAAGAAGACCAGGGGAAAAATATATCGACGAGTGCATCGTGAGGATGGTGAAGCACCTTCTCAGCATCTGTACATCGTCGAAGGAACGGTGAGATAGGATTTTAGTATTTGAGAGTGCTGCAAACAGAAATGCTTCCCCAAGTTCAGGAGTGGTTCCCGAATAAGTACTACACGTTCATGCACGACTCGGCCCCTTGTCACAGGTTTTGAGTTAAAATTCATCGTTTCATACAAATGTTGTCTAACACGTGCTTTATAAGATAGAGGTGCACCATCTTGTTGGAACTGAAAATATTTTTCAATCGACTCTCCTCGCAACTCAGGATGGAGCTAAGGCAGTTCCACGACAGTAAGTAGTAGGACAGAATCTCTTGGGTTTCTACTAACAACGGCTCAATGTGGAAGCTTGCAAGGTGTCTCAGAAGAAACAATAATCCTTCTACTGATAGTCGACTTGAAAGGTCTGCTTTACGATATGGAAACTAAGGCCAAAATAATGGCTGATCACCTGGATTTGTTTTTTTGCGGAGTAACAGGTGACGATGATGATGAGGAGGATGGGTTGGAGGACGAGATTCAGCGTTCCGTTAACGTGACTTCGTGTTGGCGAGGTCATATTTTACATAGTGGCCAGAGAGTGTGGTAAGACGCTAGGGTAGGACAAAATCTCTAACTTCGCTCTCAAGAAGTTTCCGGCCGAGCTGATTACTGGTTTGACTGGTGGACATAATAAATAATTCTGGCAGACCTCGCACAATTCGTTTAAGAGAAAATATAGACTTCGACAAGAAAATGATCAGTCGGCAGTTAGGTATCTCCCGACGTTCATGTTGTTCTGTTTCTTTACAAAATCCAGGTAACCCACGAGGTTCTGCATGCAGACTTCAAAGAACGCATGCAATCTTGTAATTCTGTGATGAACCTTGAAAACGAAATTTCTGATTTTTTGGAAAACAATCAAAATGAACGGCCAAGTCAAGGCAAAAATTCGCGAAATTTTTCTCTGACAACTACGTGGAGGTGCTTGACTGGCCTGGCAATTCGCCAGATCTCAACCCAATCGAAAATCTTTGGAAGTTGATGAAGAAGGAAATATGAAACGAAATTATCACCACCAAGCTTAGAAGCCAAACAATTAAAGAAAACTGCCTGAAATGCATAGAAAGCATGCCAAGAAGGTGCCAGGCAGTCATAGACGCAAAGGGTGGCACTAATCTTTATATGCTAATTTGGTAATTTTGAATAAAAAAATTAAATATACAGGGTTTCCACGGCCAAGTGGGACATAGGGAGAATACATATAAAATCGGTTTTCGGTGAAGATTATCTTCCTAATACTACTTCATTCAAATTTAAGTGCCGCATATTATAACTGGGTTAACAATGAACATTTTTTTTTTTTTTTTTTTTGTGTGGTGGGTGCTTAGTTGCAGTGACTCCGTAAGCTGTATCACTTGTCTGGGTATCACTGCAACTCTTGCGGTGTAGTTTAGTGTGTGTAAGTTGTGTTTAAATGGCTTTGTGACAGCATCATATCGCCTTTTATGATGCCGCGCTGTTAATCACTTTGCTCCCAACAGCGAATGGCAAGTCGATCCGGGATTAAACCCTCTGAAAAAATGTCACCGTTCCTCCAGGGAATTGAACCCCGGCACCTATCGTCCTCTCACAACAATAGTCAGCCGCCTAACCACTGCGGCCATCGACCCGATGACACATCTCCACAATCATAGTACAAAGAAAGTCATTTTAATAAAGCCAAAAAATTATAATTTTTAAATCTATTGTACGTGAATTCCTAATAAGGCTTTTAACATGTGAATTAGTGCAAGCCTCCGTGGCGTAATGGTTCACGCGATGGCTCAATGACGCAAATGCAGGGATTGTTTAGGTTTCGAATCCCGGCAGATTAGTTATTTTTTATTTTTTATCTTCAATAATAATGCTACAAATTCAATAACACCACAAAAAACAGAGATTTTGAAGACTATAAAATCGATTTTTTGAGGATTAAGTTAAATAATAAATAGGAGTAATTTTTACAATAACAAAAATGATCACGTGCTATTATATTATTCGATTTTTAATTGTTACTATCGACGAATCATTTGTCAAAAGAAACAACAAAACTAAATCAAGGTTTTTAAAAAATAAAAAATAAAATTCATTTCTCGGATTCGAACGTCTGCGCCACGGCCGCTTGCACAAACTCACGTGTTGAAAGCCTTATTAGGAATTCACGTAAAATAGGTTTAAAAATGATAACTTTTTTGGCTTTATTAAAATGACTTTCTCTGTACTATGATTGTGGAAATGTTCATTGTTAACCCGATTATAATATTCGGCACTTAAATTTGGATGAAGTAGTATTAGGGAGATAATATTCGCCGAAAACCGATTTTATATGTATTCTCCCTATGTTCCACTCGGCCGTGGAAACCCTGTATATATCGTAAACAGCCAATTTTCTACTGTGACTCTAATAATTTGGCCACACTCTGTAGATTTCAACAAGTGAAGCCAAAAGAAGATAGAGCCAAATGTATCGGAGGAGAGTGAAAGCTTCATAGCCTTGGCCATCGCTTACAGGGAGCCATGTTCGGTGAAATTCATCTTCATTGTTTAAAATTTTGATCCAAATCTAATGGTTAGTTCCAAAATTGTTTGTGTGGCATAGATAATTAATTAATTCTTACATTATATAAAACGTAAGCACACAATACTCGTTATCAGGTACCTTTTAGCTAAATCTAAAGCTATCATCTTGATAAACCCACTATGTATTACAGTAAATAAACGATGTAATAATACTAATTTCGAATACATTCAAGATAGCTAATTTACCATGATTACATTCCCCACAATCTAAACAATCCTATATATATATATAAGTATATGTTACATGTGTACCTCGTTTCAGAATTAATTCAGGTATATAGTTGAAGGAAAATTGTATACAATATCAAGCTTTCGATACAGCTATTGCCTACCACTTATTCCT
The DNA here is from genome assembly GCA_023690525.1 of Holotrichia oblita. NCBI lineage: Eukaryota > Metazoa > Arthropoda > Insecta > Coleoptera > Scarabaeidae > Holotrichia > Holotrichia oblita. Next base: position 102,376,168 of record CM043020.1, read on the forward strand.
CAACAAATACCAACCTCGATAACACAGAATACGTAATTAGCTATATTCGGTGAACGAAAAAGTGCTATTTAAACGAAGCTAACGATAATTACGCTACTCTATCGATACATCGTTACGTTTAATACTTCGAATAAAAATAAACGTATAAAACGTTTATTAAACACGAGCATTTAATAGTTGTTATTGGTAAAAAAAGGAAGAATACATCTAGAAGGGAATATAAATAGCTTGATATATAGTCGATTAGTCAGACAATAAATTACGTATTTCGTACGCTGGTGAGTTTATATTATCTTATCATCGATTGGAAAGTATGTTTTTTCGAATTTACGAATCGAGTTTTATTGTATCGATCGCTAAAAGGCACAATTGTATCTCTTACCTAATAACATGCTTTTTAAATGTCCGACAGCGAATTGCTATTGTCTGTCCGAAAAAAAAAGAGGGTTATAGACGTATTTTATGTTGCCGAATAACGGTGAAAAATGATGTTTTATTGTCTACATATTTGTCTTGCTTGTTAAATATGTAATTTGTGGTATTTGTCAGGAAATTGAATTGCTGCTATTAACGTACGATAGCGTTGTGCGAGTGAATAAATTGATCTGATTGTTGCATGCTATAAACTTTAATAGCAGCTTTTTTTTGCCCCATCTAATGAGTACAGTGACCCTCAAAGGTATCCGGACACGGCTAGATAGATCTTGCGTCCAATACTTTATTCCAAAGAGCCGCAGGGCCAGCTTACTACCTGCGAAGTGTAACCGTAGTAATAGTAATATTTTGTATAAATAATGACCGGTATGAACAATGACCAGTATGAATAATGACCAGTATGAAAAATAACCAGTTGACCAGTATGAATATATGGAAAATAACAAATGCTGCTACATTTTGACACTTGATGACGTCACTCATTCATTTTTATAACACCGAATGGTATTCGTAAGATACCGATAAAAGTAACACCAAAACACCACAAGGAACATAGGTTCTCAACGAATAGTATTCGTTATGTGTCATTGAAGTATTTTTATTTATTGCAAACGTTTTTCTAGCCATCGCTAATATTCAATTAACAAAAATTCTCTGCTTTTATCCAGAAATCTGAATTCCTTTACCTTAAGATGGCGGTTTTGGCTGTCTTTTACAGCTTGAACAGCATATTCTTCAGAGTATTGAAAAAGTCGTTGGGTGCTTTCTCTTTGTCGATGATGTCCAAGGTCTGTGCAAGAAAAAGATAGATATTTACAGGTTCAAATGCATGACTGAAAAGTAAGTGTTTAGTAACGGACCTCCTCTATGCCAACTACCACAACAATGTTAGAAGGTACCTCTATCAACGGCATTGCCAACATAACCACCAGCAGTTTCCAACGAAACAGTTATACAGCGTTTTTTGATATGAGGTTGGAAAGTTGGACGTTTCCCGATAGATGGTGATACCTACTCATGCGAATGCGCAGTTGTTAAACTAAAGAAAATGAAACTAATCGTTATTAACATTTATAGATCACCTCAAGCAAGTTTAGGTATATTCTTTAAAATTTTTGAAGAAGTATTAGAAGAAATTCCAGGAAACTACACATTGGTAGTAAGCGGAGACTTCAATATTGACCTTAAGAAACATGATAAGAATTCGACAAGATTTCTGAATCTTTTAAAATTATACAACTTGAGCCAAACTATAGTGTAAACAACCAGAAAAAGAGCTAAAACTGATACCATTAATAAAGAAGAGTATCGAAGTGAAGTAATCATCTCAGCTTTATCAGACCACACAGCACAAACAATAAGTTTTGTTCTGGTTCAACAAATTAAACAAAATACTTGTAAAAAATAGAAAGACGACTATATAGACAGAAAAGCATATCTTTAATAAATGAGGAACTTTGTAAAGTAGATTGGGAATTTATCTTGAATATAAGGGATATTAATGTGTGCCACAACAAGTTTATTGAAATATTAATGACGATTATAAATAAAAATACGAAAATAAAACCGTAATAACGATACCGAAAAGAAATAAGGAAATCTGGATCACTAATAAAATTAAGACAATGTCAGCTATAAAAAGACAGCTATATGAAAGGACGTTGAAAGATAGAATTAGTAGAGAAGAATACAAATCATATTGTCACCAACTAAAGAGAGAAATACAAGAATCAAAAATAAGACAGTACACAGAAATGATAGAAAGATCACGAAACAAAATCAAAACAATTTGGCAATTAGTGAATAAATTCCAGGGAATTAAAAGGAAAAAAAAATCACTTTTGATGACTTTAGTGATCTATACAATGATAATAGGGATATATTGCAGGACATGAATCACTACTTTATAAGTGCATGCATTGATGAGAACAAAGTAGTAAGAACTATCAATTGTCTCAACAATTCCAGAACTTTGAGACCAGATGAAATACCAACTATCTTGCTTAAAGAATGCTCGAATAATATTACACCACCCTTAACACACATAATAAACTTGTCCTTTCAAACGGCAATTTTCCTGAAGCTTTAAAGCGGACTCTAATAAAACCAATTTTTAAGAAAGGAAATAAAACTGACTTTGCAAAACGGTTACTCATAAAGAACTACATCGCAAGCAATTTTTCAACTACTTGAAGAAGTTACTCATGGTTTGAATAATAATTTATAGTCCGTGCTTGAGGTTGTGTCGATGCTTGAGCGTAAATGTCATTACAAATCTGTCAAAATCGCGTGCTCAAGCATCGACACAACCTCAAGCACGGACTATAAATATGACCCTAAAGCATTTGACAGTGCTGAGCACACCACCTTACTGGAAAGATGGACAAGATAGGATTTCGAGTAACTATTCTGCATTTGACACGATCTTTTCTAACGGATAGATGATGAGACTGGCAAAAAAATAAGATCACAATGGTGCAGTGTGCAATATGGAGTGGCCCAGGGATCCATTCTTGGCCCACTCTTGTTTCTGTTGTGTATAAATGATTTACCGAATGTTGTCGATGATCTAATGTTACTGTTTGCAGACGACTCATCAGCAGTAATTCGAACTAATTCGCTTTCAACTACATTACAAAAAATCGATACATCTTTAACAAACCTTGATGTTTGGTTTGCTCAAACCAAGTTGAAGCTCAATATATCCAAAACACATCTACAGGCGCTCCTCAATTTACGCGGCACATTTATACGCGGTTTCGCTTACACGCGCTTGTGCATTTGACACCAGTAACTTATTTTACGCGGCTCTCTCTCAACATTACGTTTCCTGGTTTGTTGCGCATCGCGTGATCATCATTCAGGAGTCACTGTCATCTGCTTGTAGAGGCATGCACGTGTATGGACCTTACTTTAGCGATGAGTGCATCAATAAATAAAAGTGCAGTTATGGATAAAAATAAAAATGCCATTCCACCTAAAAGAAGCAAAAAGGTTCTAACTTTAATTGAAAAAGGTGCAATTTTGGATGCTTTGGAGAAGAAAGAGCCTGTGGCATCGATTGCAAGAAAGTATAAAATTAATGAGTCCTCCGTACGTACCATTCGTCAAAATAAAGACAAAATTCGTCGTAGTCTACAATCTAGTGCGCCTCAATGTGCAAAAGTGGCTGGATATACGAGAAGTGGCCCTATTGAAAAAATGGAAAAAGCTTTGTCTTCGTGGATCGAAGATCAAAATCAAAAACGAGTACATCTTAGTTCGGCTCTCATTAGGAATAAAGCGACTCGCCTGTACGAAAGTTTCATAGATGATAAACCACTGTCATCACACGCATACTTATCAAAACCATTTTTAGCCAGCAAAGGATGGTTTGAGAGATTTAAAAACCGCCATAGTTTACATAACCTTAAACTAGAAGGCGAAGCAGCTTCAGCAAATATTAATGCAGCAAAGGAATACCCTAAGCAGTTTTTAAATATTATTGAAGAAGGAGGTTTTAAACCGGAGCAGGTCTTTAACGCGGACGAAAACGGCTTATTTTGGAAGAAGATGCCAAACCGCACTTTTTTAACAAAACAGGAGAAAGTTGCATCGGGCTTTAAAGCAGCAAAGGATCGTCTCACACTTCTGTTGTGTTCGAATGCGTCTGGAGATTGTCTGATTAAACCTTTGTTAGTTTACAAGTCGCTGAATTCTCGTGCCATGAAGAATACTGATAAAGATAAATTGCCTGTGTTTTGGCGTGCCAATAATCATTCATGGGTAACAGTAGACGTTTTCTTAGACTGGTTTGAGAACTGTTTTATACCAGAATTTAAACGTTATTTGACATCAAAAAACCTGGCATTTCAGGTTTTACTACTCTTAGACAATGGCCCTGGTCACCCAGCGACTCGTTTACAGAAAATGAATCCCAATGTTCGAGTAGAATTCCTTCTGCTCAATACCACGGCACTACTGCAGCCTCTTGACCAGGGCACCATTGCGACCTACAAAGCTTATTACACACGACGCACGTTTAAAATGTTGTTCGAAAACTTGGAACGCGACTCAACAAAAACATTAAGCCAATCCTGGAAGGAGTATTCAATTGCAGATTGCTTAGTTAATATTAAAGAATCGCTTGATGAACTAAAGCAATCATGTTTAAATGGATGCTGGAGAAATTTATGGTCAGAAATTGTAAACGCTCATGCTCAGGTGTCTGATATTAGAGACGAAATTAGAGAAGTTGCTAATTTAGGGAAGTCATTGCCTGGAGAGGGATTTGATGATATGCGTGATGAAGATATAAATGAGCTACTTGACTCGTATAATCTCCAGCTTACTGAAGAAGAACTCAAAGAATTGACGGAAGGTAACTATAAAACTCAAGAAAAAGATCAAGATGATGACGTAGTTCTGGCACCACCAGAGTTGACACTAACAACCCTTAATAAATGTTTTACCATAGCACACGATCTAATCGATCTATTAATCAGGGAAGATCCCGTAATGGAAAGAAGTTTGAAAATTAAACGAGAGATTTTTGCGGCATATAAGGAAGTTGAGCAGACTTTACGCAACGAAGCTAAACAGGCAAAAATAACGGCTTATTTTTCTAAAAATTAATATTTATGTGTGTATTTTTAATAATGTTGTATATTATTATGTATGTATCTAACATGTACAGGGTCCGGCAGAATAATCTCCCACATTTTGCATCGCCACTGTGCCCGCGCCACTGAAGCGATGGGGAGCTTAGTGTTTTCAGTTGGTAGCACATGCCTTGCCATTTTAGTTGTCATCATGATTTGGACGGGCGAACATCGTGCTGTCATTATCGAAACATTTTTGAAAAATGAATCTGTGATTACAACGCAACGAACTTTTCGTACTCACTTCGCACTGGGTAGACATGCTCCGGTTCCAGATCGCAAAAGAATACTGCTTTGGGTTTCGAATTTTAGAGCCACAGGTTCAGCCTTAAAAAGAAAACCAACCGGTAGGCCCAGAAGTGTTCGGACACCTGCAAATGTTGCAGCTATTGGAGAAGCTGTGGAACGATCTCCTACTCGTTCAGCTGCTAAACATGCAGCTGCTTTGCGTTTATCAGATCGTTCGCTGCGAAGAATTTTACACGCAGACCTACACTTCCACCCATACAAAATGATGATCACACAAGAGCTGAGTGAACGAGACTGGGAAAATCGTAGAGCATGTTGCAACGATATTCTTCAAAACATCCCACAAAATGGGCTTTTAATAACCAGTGACGAAGCCCATTTCCATTTATCCGGCTGTGTGAACAAGCAAAATTTTCGTTATTGGGCACGAGAAAATCCGCAGCAGCTCCATGAAAGGCCACTTCACAGCCCACACGTTACTGTTTGGTGTGCTGTTGGGTCATTTGGCGTTTGGGGTTCTATTTTTTTGAAGAGGCAGGCGTTACTGTTACCGTAACCGCCGATCGGTATATCGACATGCTACGTAATTTTTTGGATCCAAGACTTAGAGAACTTAACCATGCGGATGTGTGGTTCCAACAGGATGGCGCTACGGCTCATACGGCCAGAAGGTCCATGAACGTTTTGAGGGAGATGTTCCCAGGACACGTAATCTCATTACGTGGAGGGAGAGGTGGCCTGCGCGTTCACCCGATCTTGCCCCATGCGACTTTTTCTTTTGGAGCTACCTGAAAGCGAAGGTCTTTGAACACCATCCCCGAACCATTGACGAATTAAAAGCAGCAATACGTCAAGAAATTGCAGGAATATCGCCTCAAATGACTGCTCGAGTAATGGAAACGTTCAAAAATCATCTTCGAATATGTATCGAAAACAATGGTCGCCACTTGAAGTCTGTAATTTTCAAAACTTAATGAAAACCAATGGCAAACTATACATTTCCATTTAATAAAAAAAAATTTAAACAACATTTACAATGGCGTTTTTTATTAACGATTAAAATGTGGGAGGTTATTTTGCCGGACCCTGTAGTTATGTACGATGTTTTTGTTTCAATATACGCGGTGTTTTCATGGAACGCATCCCCCGCGTAAATTGAGGGACGCCTGTAATGTTATTTAATAATAAATCTGAAGAAATTGACATTTAATATATTAAATATTAAATGTCAATTTCTTTCACTGAAGAAGTCTTTTTAACGAAAACATAATATTGTTCTGGAATAAATTGGAATTTAATTAATTGTTGTTTTATTGACCTATAAGTGGAAATTTTTCAGGAATTGAAAGATAAGCACATAAAGGTCACAAAATAGATATATTAATTGTATTTTACATTTTACTGACTTTGTGCTTGTTCCTACAAAAATAGTCCGAAATCATCCGCGTATTATTTATCTGACTTTTGATCAACTCTGTACAAAATTAGAGGGTTTGGAATTTTCACAAAATCTTTAAGCCAATAGATTCTTGTTTCCGCGAACGCCATCTAAGTACGAAGTTATATTTTTACCAAAACCTCAATTTACTTGAATACAGGTTTCAAAAGCAATCTATCCTACCCTACACCTACCATTCACCTCTGAATCGCCGTGAATACAAACGAAAACTTTCCCTCACTCCCCGCGAACAGTGGAAACCTGAATAGACCACTGCCGCATTCAACGCAGAGACAAAGATAGAAAATAGCTATCATTTATATTCACCCCTGTACGCACACATATACACCGACTACGGAGCCTCGTTCGCCCGTTTCGTTCCTTTTTGAATAGCTTCCCTATATCTGAATGAGTACGGATTCCCAGTATTCAACTAAAACGATGATAAGTTGCGTCGGTAAATGGGGACATCCCATGGAAAATACTGTGTGTAAGCGGGGAAAAACAACGCCAATGTGTTACACATACATTTCGCCCAGTTATATATTTCCAGCTATTAGGGATATCTTAGGTTAATGGGCGACGATTTATTTAAGATAAATGGTGTAAAGTGTTTTCGCTGTCCGAGATAGAATGCGTGACGTTACACTTTCACGTGATTTATCACAATGAGTAATATTTTCAGAATCACTTTCTACCCGAAGAGATTCCCATTATAGCTCTGGGTAGTGTTGATTGTGAAAATATTACACAATGGGAAGTGTTGAAGTTCCAAAAGCTCTACATTTTTTTTCGTCATAAGGGAGCAGTTGGCCAAATCTATCTAGTGACCAGTCTCAATCAATATATCTATATATCCACAAGCTATTTAAAATGTAAGTCATCCTCCTCGTAGATGGCGGTTACCTCAAAACGAACGACGGCCAAAATTCGAACTAGAATCGTGTAACTTAGTCCCTTATCTCCAGTTTGAACCCTGTTAGTACGATAGCGTCGACACAACATTAGAATCCGTGAATAACTCGCTTTTGACTCGGTTATTCTCGCAGTCTAACGTTCTTATCGTCCCTTTTTCAAACGGAAAAGAGAAGGTATCTGTGCGGTAACCGGAGGACCTTGCGGGCGAGTTGTCGCGAGAAGGTAAACGATATACTAGCGATGTGATGCTAGAGAGAGTACGCTGAAGGGTGGTATAATTCAACTATATCGAATTGTTAAGGGTGAAGGCACGAAAAAGGATAATGATGAGAACTCGTTCGGAGAAATGTGACGTCGAAATAAGTGGAATCAAGATTCATACATTGAATGTTTATTACATACCTATACAGTATACAGTGACGTGAGTGGAAGCGGTTTGAACAAAATAAAACGAAATATACTAATTATGACTTGGAATTCGTATTATAAGGGCAACCACCCTCAATGGAATTTTTCTTTTTTTTTCACATTTCCCTCTACGGTTGTATAATCAAGTGTCATTAATCAGAATGGGGTTAAATCCGTCCATTCTACGAGTCAATCATTATATACGCATTAGGCGACGACGTTGAATTCACATTAATTTCACGGGAACGATTGAGATCGAGAAATGTGATATTATGCCATGATGATAAATTGTACGCTATAGCGTTTGAAAATGACGTCGGACCCCCGTCGGAAATGGAAAGAATTCGAATTGTTTGCAAGTAGAATTGATACGATTTAAGCTGTAATTATTACGTTTGACGTGTGGAATCCCAATATGCAAATGCATTGGAAAAAGTTAAGTCGCCTGTGAATGGTGAAAGGATTTTCAAAAGAATTGTGTTTAATTTTTTCGTGTGCATGCTCTGGTTTCCATCCTCCATCCTCTAATGTCGCATACAGAGGCAAGCCAAGGACTGTTTGTGAATTTGGAGGACGTCTACACCATCTTCTAGGCTTAGACCATGGATGCACGACCAAATGTTTTTTTCTGAAAACTCAAACATAGTTACCAAAAAAAAAAAAATGGAAAAAACATCATCCACCAGTTTGGCAAAACTGTGGAATAATATACAACAAAGCTAGAGGAACCTGGAACAACTTTCAAAGATTTCAATTTCGAAAATGTGAGGCCGACTTGAAAATAGAGTTTTGTTTTGACTAATTTTTAATATCTTGCTAAGAATTAAACTATGGCACAATGTAGAAAAAAAAACTAATATAATCTGAAACAACTCAATTGAGAAAACGGGGCCTGGTTTAAAAATACTTTTCTGGAATCTGGAACAAAATATGTAGAACCCAAAAATAATCTGGAACAAAACAATTTGGAACAAAGAAGGCTTACCCAAAAAAATGTTTCTTCTTCAACTTATTTTTAATATTATTTTATTCAACTAACGAAACAGTGTACAGCAAAGCAGAAACTATAGGCAACAACTTCAAAAATGTCAAATTTTGGAAAAAGTGAACTGACCAATTTGGAACAATCTTTGGGAGAAGGAGACTGGTCTAAAAATTTTTTTTCAAATTTTGAGCAATGTAGAACAGATATGAAACAACGTTGAAATTTTAAAACTAGGGAAGCTAAAAAATGTTTTTCTCCCTAAAAGAATTACAACAAACCTGAAACAATCGAAAACAACTTTTAAAATCTCAAAAACATGTTTTTTTTCCCGTCTAATATTGAATATTATTTTGCAAAACTCTGGAACAAGGTTAAAAACCTTGAAGAAGTTTCAAAATTTAGAAGTTTAGAAGAAGGAAACTGGTCTAAAAATGCTTTTTTTCTGTCTAATTTACAATACTCTTGAGCAATGTAGAACAGATATGAAACAACGTTGAACTTTTAAAACTTAAAACAATTGGAGAGGGATGGGGGAGGGAGGGAGAGGACTGGCCTAAAAAATATTTTTCCTCCTATGAAACAATGTACAACAAACCTGAAACAATCGAAAACAACTTTTAACAATCTCAAAAACATGTTTTTTTCCCCGTCTAATATTGAATATTATTTTGCAAAACTCTGGAACAAGGTTAAAAACCTTGGAAGAAGTTTCAAAATTTAGAAGTTTAGAAGAAGGAAACTGGTCTAAAAATGCTTTTTTTCTGTCTAATTTACAATACTCTTGAGCAATGTAGAACAGATATGAAACAACGTTGAACTTTTAAAACTTAAAACAATTGGAGAGGGATAGAGGGGAGGGAGGGGAGGGAGGGGAGAGGACTGGCCTAAAAAATATTTTTCCTCCTATGAAACAATGTACAACAAACCTGAAACAATCGAAAACAACTTTTAACAATCTCAAAAACATGTTTTTTTCCCCGTCTAATATTGAATATTATTTTGCAAAACTCTGGAACAAGGTTAAAAACCTTGGAAGAAGTTTCAAAATTTAGAAGTTTAGAAGAAGGAAACTGGTCTAAAAATGCTTTTTTTTTCTGTCTAATTTGCAATACTCTTGAGCAATGCAGAACAGATATGAAACAACGTTGAACAAGTTTTAAAACTTGTAATTTATTTTGCAAAACTCGGAAACAATGTTAAACAACTTAGAAGTTTCAAAATTTCAAGTTTAGAAAAAGGAGACTAGCCTAACAAATGCTAATTTTCGTGTAAATTACAATATTCTCGAGCAAACAAAACAAATTCAAAACATGACATTTCAAAAAAAAAGGAGTGCCCAAGGAGACCAAGAAAGCCTAATCAATTATGAGGACATCTCCACCATCTTCGGTGGTCTTAGGTCTGAAACGTGGTTTATCTACCCGATCTGCGATCTGTAAAATGTTCAGTATAATTTTCTTGAAACGTACCCCATAACGCCAAGCTAAAGCCAGATTCAATTTTCGATCTAAAAGGAATGGGTCGGAAACCATCGTATTCTGGTTTTTTAGTGGGCCTAGAAGATGCCTATCCAATCCTCTAACAATGTCACATTCGGCGACCAAGGAATCCTGGTGGGATGTGGTTTATCTACTTAGTTTAAATCATATGCCGTAAGGTCAAAATCAGCTCAAAACTAAGCACATTGGTTTCCTTAAAATGGGATCTCAGTGGACCTGAGTTAGAGACAGAGAGAAAGAGTTATACGAGATTAATTATTTGATAGTTTCATTTTATGTATTTTCTATACTCATCGGCAAATTCATTTTGGCCACCACGTCACGAATCTGAGACCTCTAACGCACAAAGAGGCGTTGGAAATCTTAGTGAGACAATAAATTATGAGTGGACTACGAGCTGAAATGTACTTACGTGAGTGACTTCGGAAATCGGTCAAAATGGTATATTGTTGGAAATCACCTTACGAACTAGTGCAATGAAAATAGATCAAGCATTAGAACCGAACCATGTGGTATCAATCTATCTAATGGTTTAATGGTGATTGATGATCCAAACGTAAGACCTAATCATCATTAGACTGCTTAGTAGATCGAAAGATCGAAACATCTAGCGGAACTGACAATACACTAATTGTCCGAGCTAGATCAGTATCTGCTGTTACCGACCTGTTTTGTCCAATGTCAGGCTGTGCTACTTCCGACCTTCCCCACTAGAGGGCATGGAGTTGGAATTACAACATTGTTACATGTATTATACGATTAAGGTTGAGGAGCGAGTTGTGATGAAATTACCTCTTATTAGACTGTGATACCAACGACTAAAGAAATCAGGTTCGCTTTCAGGTCATGAAATAATTTTTTTGTCAGTTTACATTTTAAGCTAAACGAACACGTCTGAAAGATTAAAAACTTTATTCTAATTTCTCCTCTCATCCACTCTTGTTTTTAGTTAAGCAGAACCTGATTTTACCGTTCTGTTCTTCATTTTAAGCACAAATTACATTGTAATAATAGTCTACTGAATACCGAAAACTTTGCTTTAAATCTTCATTTAAAAATTCCCTTGAGGTGGTGTACACAGGCAGACAGAAACTGGTTAAAAATTTACCGGGACAGCGGAAAGACGGACGAAAGGTAATTTATTTTTAATTAGTTCCTGTACTTTGGTTATTTTATAAGGAGGAACAGGAGGCCGTTAGGTTATTAGCTCATCACCTAAAGCTATAGCGCTCTGCCGCTCTGAATTATACATCGACAGACAGACATCTTTCGGTAATGTTGTTGTCTTGTAGTTAATTACAATGTGTCGATTCAAATTCATGGGAGATATAAAATGGTACGTGTTGATGACTATCATCTTATACGACGATCGATCTTATTACTGTCTATCGTGGAGTCCTTCTGCGGTCTATCTGGGCATGACGCTCGACAGTAGACGACTTGCTCTCCGTTCACATGTACTAGATTCAGCAATTGAGAGCTTTGGCGCTGCGAAGTCGTTTGTTTCTGTGTTGCTTTGCTCCAAAAGCTCGCTTTCACTAAATGTCGTCTTCCTGGCACCAATACTTACCTACGGCGCGTTTGGAAGTCATCGAAGTGCAAGGGTTCGTTTGTAACTCTGACCTCCGACGAGACCTGAGAATTCCTTCGCTTCATAAATATGCCCTCCAGCTGGCTACTAAAACACTTAAAAGGATTACTGTTTTATCCAATCCTATCGTGGCAGCGATGGCCGGACTTGAACCGGATATGCCGTCTTCTCACACTTTCTTGTAAAGAGAGCCCAGCAAGTGAGTGCACAGATGATCGAAGATTAGCACAGCATCAATATCTAAGGGACAACAGTAAGCTGTCAGTAATCCCAACATCTCATAGCCAGTAAGAGCTATTCATAGAAGATAAGAGGTTTTAGGACCCAAAGGCTCGGCCTTAGAAAGAAAGAGTAGGACCAACTGCTGAGTTGTAAGGTGGTTGCGGTGACAATAGCCTTTAAATGAAAAAAAAAACAAAAATTATCTTGGCCTAAGTAGCCAGAATAAAAGTGTCAAGTGAACTGAATTTCTATACTTAAGCTTTTGTAATTTCTGTATTGCTACCGTCTACAGTCGTGTTCAAAAGGCATCTGAACAAAGAGGATTGTTTCAAGTTATTAGTTTTGTAAAATAATCCCTATCAAACGTACAATACAACTAGAAAGAGGGCAAAGATTCTGATCATAACACCGTTTAACCAAATGACTGTACACTTCTTAACATGATTATCTCTTAGTAAACGATAACTTCCTCACAATACAAATATAAATTAACGTTTTCTTATATGTTGGGGAGAGGGGACCAGAGCACAATTCGCTATCAGACTACAGCCATAGGTATTCGTCGACGTTATAATTCCTTTTTAAACTGAAACCGCTGCGAATTTTGCTTTAGTAAAAGCGAATTAATTTCCACCTCATTTATTCCTGCGAGATCACGGCACGGAAGAGAATGGCGCGGTGTTGGCAGTCACTAGAGGGGAGCATGAGAAACAGGAAACATGGCAGGGGGGTGGAGTAGGATTCAAGGTCATCGCGTAGAAATTAAGAGCTTCGGTGAATAATTAAATTCGGAACGTAAATTGAGGCGGACCGTGTTGTAATTTCGCTTCTCGCTCCTTGCGTTGCAGGCCTTTTATTATTTAATAATTTTTTTAAATTGATAACGTTAACGGTGTGTATAATTTACCCGCCGGACAGTGCGCTAGAAGGAGAAGGATTGATTTCCTCGATTAACGAAAGGATAATATACTTTTTTTTGAAGGGACGGAAATGTGGTGGTAGATTCAAAATATATTTTAGGAATATTTATATCAAATTAGAGCACTATGCTGGGTGCCAGGACACACTAGAATCAGCAGCAACGAGGAAGATAACCTATTAGCAAGGAAGACGGCCACAGTTTCGATTGTGAACTCAAAAATAGAGAGGGGAGGTTCAAAACATCTCTTTGGGAGAATCTCCTTGGTTTGAGACATTCCAAAATATTCCTTGGAAACTACAAGAAATATAGAGCAAAGAACTTGCTAGAACTAAGCAGAAACAGACTACATATCCTCGTAGGTGTTTTTACAGGGCATTGTCACCTTGGGAAACACATGACAGGTTTAGATCTGGAACAGAAAAGCGACTGCAGGTTTTGTGACATCTTACTGCACCGCTATCATAGAAATCCGACTATCTCGGGAATGACGTCATAGACGAAGAAGAACTACCTTCTCTGACACCATCACAGTTTAAGAGCACCCTCTTGTAATTACCGTGTCTTCCATTACTAAATAAGCTCATAATATGAAGCCAATAAGACACTCAGTGGTCTTAGTATCGAGGACGGACGCCTCAGTTAGTCTTAGCTACAAAATCCTCCTCCACAAAATCACTAAGCAAGCTCATAAGACGGTATCATGAGGAGATTTTAATCTTAATATCATGCAGCTATACTGGTGGTACTCATGCCTTAGCTCTTACTTTAAAATGTCCTTCTTGTAATTGATGTGTTTTCTATTACATACTAAAAATACTAAATATGATCACAAGTCGAGATAAAGCGGACACTCAGTGGTCTTAGTATTTAACAGGGATGCTAGGCAAACCTGTGTTGGTCTTGAGTCATCACCATTCCACCAAAAGTGGAACAGAATTAAATCAAGCATTAGAAGCAGATACATGGTTTCTGTCTAAATGATCTCAACAGCGTTTCTCTAAATGGAATGCTGATCAAGTCCGATAAATCAAAGCTACATGGTACACCTCTAATATCTGCTCTAATTTCATTGCTCTCGCTTAGCAAGGTGAATCCTGCATAATTATACATATACCATGGAAAGGATGGCTCTTAAGTCCTTCTCTATTGCTACCACAGCTTTCTTAATACAATTATTCAAACTAATAAAACGGGCACAGAATATCGGAAGGAGTCTGTACGGACAATGGCACCAACCTTGTTAACAAAGACTTTAGTTTATTTGTGACAAAAATTGCGAAGTTTGAGCATGTTTCAATCTCTCTTTATAATGCTGAAGGTAATGGCAAAGGGGAAGCTACAGTGAAGATTTCGAAACGGTTGATTTAGAAAATTATGGAATTGGAAGTCTTCTAATGTCAATATTGTATCTTCTTTTGGCATTCTATCAAACTCTTCCTCTATTTCTTCGTATATCCTATCCTTCTCTTCCTTAACAGCACCTTCAGTTGGTGCGTATACATTAGCATCGATACGTTAACTGGTTTTGTTCCATTCTTCACTCCACCCAATACCATGAAGCCTACTTCATACTGCCCCTGAGCTTCACCTTCTGAGTAATAAAACGAAAAGTCCTTCTTGTCCACGACTTCATGTTCCTTCCATCTTACCTCCTGGACTGCAGCTACGTCTGCTTGATGTTTCTTCAACCCATCTCCTCTTTCATTTATTTTTCCTGCTTTTAACCTTGTCCTAACATTCCACGTACTGTCCTAATTTTCTTTATCTTTATCGATTTTTTAGTTTTCTTATATTTAGCGATATTCCATTAACTGATTTTCGTCCTTTTCGTTGCCATATCGTTTTCCCATGTTCCAGTCCATTGTTTCCAGTTCTCTTTTGTTCCAACATATATTTTTCCTCATCCCATATCATTTCCTTTCCGTTTACGATTAGCTTCATATGCCCTCACTTTACTTTTTTTCCCTCTGCTCGAAGCTTTTCAACAGCTATTCTCATCTTCTTGTGAGTCTGTCTTTCCTGTGGCATTAAATTACTATCAATGTACATTTTTTTGCCTTTAAACCTATTCGTATACTTAAACACTTCCAGTTTCTCCTCAAAGCTTCCCATTACTACTACTACTACTACTTGTTTTGTGATATCTTTTTTTTTCTTGCTTCATCCACCTCTCTACCTGTGGAGCTGGTTCAGTACTTTCTTTGATTTCTAATCCTGTAATAACAATATTATTTCTGCGTTTCTCCTTTTCTACATTTTGTAATTTCTTCGCCAACGTTTTAACTTTCGCCTCCATTGTATTATATTTTTCTTCCCATTTTTAATTTGTTAATTTGATTTCTTCTCTAAGCGCCTTCACTTCCGTATTGTTGAGTTCAACTTTTTCTTTTGTTTCCTCTTTGTTTGATCTTTCCTCAATTGCTTTATTTCTCTCAACATCTGTTTACATATTTCTATTATATCTTCCTCAGTATTCTCTTCCTCGGCATTTTTATTTTCTGGTTTTCTTGGGGGGTTCATGTTATTTTCTTACTTCTCCTGAATATTCCATAATTATTGATGAATATGGTACTCATTTTGGCAACACCCCGAAGGAACTATGAAAAGAAACCTGTTACCATTAATACAATCCAATGCATCGTAGAAGATAGGAATACTATGGGAAGAAGTCTAGACAATATCCAGAATTTGGCCAACCCCTCATCCTCAATGGAAGATTTGAAAGCCACAAATACACAAACAGACAAGAGAAGAGAAATAGGTGCTTATGAACTTATTTAGTACCAGAAGAGCTCCCATACGTCTTAAAGACTATTTTGGCCCCAGATGGCTGTCAAATATTTAGACATAAGTAGTGATCATACAGTGGCTTAAACTTACCATTCAAAAATTGCTACAAAGCTGAAATTTTGATGCAATCAACGTCCTTTACTTGAAATATTAGCCATATTAATGGCATTAAAAGATAAAAAAATTTAGTCATAGTCGCTCTTGGTGAATGATAGCTTCTTGAGTCCTCCTCATTGTCTCCAGAGGAGGTGGCTTGTTCCTATCCAAGCAGTTTTAGCAATAATTGGATTCGAAATCATACTGACACTTTTAACAAATATTTTTTTTTTGTTACAAATTTAGTACATTTACGTGAGTGACCGATGAGGTACTGTTTAAAACTGAATACATCTCCAAAATATATACGAGGTAGAATTCCATTTGGAACCAATTTTACTTCAATGGAGATAGCGGTCGAAAAACTACTTAACACTAATTTAAAAATGCTCTCGCGTATCTCGAACAACCCTAAAGTAAACAGTCGCCATACCCACTTTTCAACCACTACTGTGGAAAGCCCGCAAATGAATTGAGCGGGACGGTACCTGATTCAGCAAACTCAATTATGTTTGAACTTAAAATGCCAGGCACTGTTTACTCGGTCCCTAAAATACCAACTGTTGGACGAGAAACGTTTGGAAGTTGTAGATATGTGCTCGCTGCCTTTCTCTCTGTCTATATATATACATACCTCGACTAACAGCCTTCCGAAGTGATTTCAAGTTGGTAAAAGTAATTTTTTGTGTGTAAAACTTAAATTGGCTATTAGGGAGGGCATTTTATCATGGAAGTATGTACGAGAAGATGTTCCGTTGTTTCGATATTAAAATATTAAGAAAAAGTTTAGGAATTTTTAAATTTGTGAGTCGTCTTACACTAGTTTTAAACTTGAATAAATTAGGCGCGAAATTCAAAAAAGGATTATATATTAAAATAGATACAAGAAGAACATTGCAGGCGATGCTAACCCGGACAAAAGCATACGTTATAAATTGGAGACGCAATTTTCCTCTCGTATTTTCACAACCTGCTTTCCACCCGGTAAACTCGAAGTGGAACTTGGCGGTGTTCACCGAGCCCTCTTCTCCATCTCAATTTCGTCTCTCAGAGGTTTATACTCTATCATTGGAAACTAACAATGACGACCTGCTTCTCTCTCGTCCGCATTTGCATGCAAAATGCACTGTGGATAAGATAGCCCCGTCGTATTGCAGACAGTTTCGTTTCGGTCTAATGGGGTTTTCGACCGGTTAAAGTCTTGTAGGGAAGACTTTGTTAACTCTGCCAGACCAGGCTAGCTCGTTCTCTTTTCTCCGTGGATATATGCATGTAAAGACGAGTCGATTCGTTATAAATGTACCCAAGACGTGCTATTATTTACTATTGGTAGTACGCTCGTGTCTCGTATATTTATTGATTTCTTGCTGTAATGTGAAAGGTTCAATTTCTCCGATGATAAAGGTTGTATGTAAAAGAGGATTTACGCTAGTATAGGTTTAAATAAGTTGTAATATGGTTAAAAAACACTAAATTTAAATTTAAATTTTGGGAAACATATGATTATATTTAGTAATAAAACCGTTTATTATGAATAACAACGATTAGGAAACAAAAATGTGCAACTTACTTAATAACAATGAAGTATATACCAAAATTAAAACTGACCCCACATTAAAATATCAAAAATTAAACAATAACCTCATTAAACACTGGGAAACTGACATATTCATTTCTAAAGAGACAGCCCACGATCCATAGTTTCTTGTATTCAAAGCCCATTTTACAAATTATCAAAATACCTCGCAAATTCAATTTCCAAAATCTTAAAACAAAATGAATTTCATATTAAAGATTCCAATAGATCTGGCAAATAATCAAACATTGAGGAGAACTAAAAGATCACACCACCTTACCATTGCATGAATTCATTAAAGCCACTGAAATAACATTCAATAACACATACTTCCAATATAATAACCAATTCCTTAAACAAACATATGGCTGTGCCATGGGATCACCATAACCAAAATCAATTATATGCTAGACAAATCAGAAAATTAACTTCCTAGACATGACATTAATAAGATCAAATAATAAAATCCTAACAAAACTATACCATAAACCTACAGCTTCTGATAGATACTTAAATTACAATTCCAACCAATCAATAACACATAAAAGAAACGTAATCACAGCTCTTGCAGATAGAACAATAAAACTAACAAGCGCAAAATATAGACAACAATACCACTGAAACAAGAATTTTTATTTTATTATTTTAATTGGTTTCTGTCTGTTGGTTTCTTTTTCTTCTTCCTGTTTGTGATTCTAGTTAAATCTGTCGCTCTGCGATCGCAGACTTTTTTTTTTATTTATTTTTGTTGCTTTGCTTTATTTCTGTTTAAAGTAAATTCATATTTAAATTGTTAACTTTATTTTAATTGAGTTATGTGAAATTTTAATTTATGATTTATTAGTGCTTTAGTTAATAACACACATGCTTCCTGCCAGTTGATTAGTAGATATATTGCATTAATATTCCTTTATATAAGTATGGTCAGAATTTAGTTTTATGTATTTTGCTTGTATTATTGTTTCCTAAGTAATTGCTTATTTATACATGACTACTTTTCCGAGTTTGGTCGCTGTGTGCATCAACGTTCGGTCATTGCTGCCGAAGGTACCTGATATAGCTTCTTTGTTGAATGATGCAGGAGTAGATATTCTCTTTCTTGTTGAAACATGGCTTAGGCCTGGGGTTAATGATAGCTGCCTTTATGTACCTAATTATACTTTTGTAAGACGTGATAGGGATGGTCGTGGTGGAGGTTTGGGGGTGTATATAAAGAAGGGAATTAACTTTACTGTTTTAGACACTAACGATGATATAGAACAACTATTTTTATTATTCCATAATTCTTACGCGAAATTTATTGCTCGTTGTATTTACAAACCACCTGCTGTTAACTACAAATCATTTTTAGACGCTCTTGAGAATACCATTACTTCTTTTTTGCCTATCAGTGACACTATGTTGTATTGCGGAGACTTTAACATTGACTGTTTGAAGATTGACGACACTAAATCATCTTACTTACTGGATTTTTTTGATACGATGGGTTTCGGGCAGCTAATTAACCAACTCACACGATTGACTGCTAGCTCAGCAACCTTAATAGATCTTGTTTTGTCTAATAATGAGGATGCTGTTACTGATTCTGGGGTGCTGAGTTGTGATATTTCTGATCATGATGCTATTTTTTTTAATATCAAAACAAAAAATGTTAAACCTTTTCCTATTATGAGATCTTACAGAAATTTTAACTCTATCAACATGACCCAATTCAATGATGTTCTAAAACGTATTCCATTTCAACAAATGTTTTTTATCCCTGATATTAACGACAAAATTGAATTTTTTAATAATAAGTTGCTCTCTCTTTTTGATAGACATGCTCCTGTAATAACACGTTGTTTTTCCAAACCTCCTGCTCCTTGGATTTCGGATAGTACTAAATTAATGATAAAGCTTAGAGATGATGCTAAAATTAAATTTCGTAAGACGAGAAAAGTTGAACATTGGAATTATTATAAATCATTACGTAATCTTACAACCAATACTCTAAGGCTGGAAAAGAGGGTATACTTTGAATTTGTATCTCGCTCCAAAAATCAAAAATCTTTTTGGAAACAACTGGATACCTTGGGTATTAGAAAAACTGCATCAACTATAATACCGGCACATTTGAGTAACCTTGATAACATAAATAACTTTTTCATTTCATCGGAATCTACGGCTACTCATAAGGATGTTTCAGATTTGAGTTACTATTATACTAACAATCGTAGATTTGTCTCTGAATTTTCTTTTACATCTGTCGATGAGTGCTTTGTTGGTGAAACAATATCTAAAATGTGCTCTACTGCAATAGGATTTGACTCAGTTAATATATCAATGATCAAGTTTTGCTGCCCTCTATTGATTCCGTACGTCACACACCTAGTGAATGTTTGTTTAATGGATGGAGTATTTCCTGATTGTTGGAAATATGCTGTTGTTCGTCCTTTACCTAAGAATAATAAGCCCCAGAGTCTAAAAGACCTTAGACCAATCAGTATTATTTCGACTGTTTCAAAATTTTTGAAAAAAGCGGCAGCTTTTCAAATCCTCAAGTATGTTTCCTCCAAAGACATTCTACCTGAAGTGCAGTCGGGTTTTCGAGCAGGCTATAGTTCAGAAACTGCCCTATTAACAGTTACAGATGATATACTCAAAGCAACCGACCAAGGTTTAATTACGTGTCTTGTATTGTTGGACTACAGCAAAGCTTTTGACACCGTAAATCACTCTGTTCTGCTTTCAATATTGACACACATCGGGTTTGATAATACAGCAATCGCTTTATTTAGCAACTACTTGCACGGACGTCACCAGCTGGTGGAACTGGATGGTAATAGATCTTCTATACAATTTGTTAGGCAGGGTGTGCTACAAGGTTCCATCCTTGGGCCTATTTTGTTTTCTCTATATACTTCTAATCTCTACTCTGGACTAAAATATTGTAATACTCATGTATATGCGGATGATGCACAGCTTTATCATAACTTTTTGCCTTCCGAGTGGGGCGCAGCTGCTACTAAAATTAATAAAGATTTACATCAACTTTTTAGAACTTCATGCAAACATAATCTGACAATCAACCCTAACAAATCCAGGGTTGCTCTCTTTGGTACTAAGCGTATTTGTGAAATTTTAACAAACGTTTTCAAACTAAAACTTGATAATAAAGTAATACCTTTGGCTGGAAAAGTTAGAAGCTTGGATTTAATTTTGGATAATACTCATAGATATCGTGATCAAATTTCAAATTATATTAAGTCCGCGTATATAAATTTAAAGAAGTTGTACCCGTATAGACACGGTTTTAATGAAAATATAAAGAAAAGTCTCTGTGATACCTTCATTCTCTCGCAATTTTCGTACTGCACAGCTGTATATCACTATGCACTTGACAATTTCACAAGATTAAGAATACAAAAAATACAGAACGCGTGTTTACGATTTATATATGGTATATTGAAGTATGAACGAATATCACACAAGTTGACAACGGCGGGTTGGTTAAACATGGAGAATAGAAGGCAGCTTCGTTGTTTAGTCCTATACCATCAACTCCTGTTAACAAAATGTCCTCCATACCTTTATCACAAGATTACTTTCAGAACGGATATTCATAATCTCTCTACTAGATTTCTCCACCAAAACATAAAACCACTCTATATGAAAGATCTTTCAGCTATAATATTTGCCGTAATATTAACCTTTTACCCGAGTCGCTCCTGCTTCTTTCACCACATGTTTTTAAGGGGCATGTCAAAGCTCGACTTTATTTAAGCCAGACCAGTTGATGCATCCAGTTGAATACCTACTATTAATCAATTTAAGTAATACACTATTTTTCACATTTGATGATGGGGGGAGGAAAGGAAAAAGAAGGAAAATTTATTTTTCATTATTATTCATGTACTGCACCGACATTTTAAATTGTAGGCATTGCTTTCTTTAATTTTCTTTGTTGACATGTAAGGTTAAGTGTAAGAGCAGTATTTTACTGAACTTCGCCTTATGATTGTAGTTGATATCCTTGTCTTTGTATATCTTTATTTATGTAATCTATTGATACTGCCACAAACTACAATAAAGGTACTATTATTATTATTATTATTATTATTATTAATTAATCGACAACGCCACTAATAACCAAGACACGACCCTTTAAATTATATTTACAATTGCAGAAAGAAACATAACTAAAAGTGTTTTTTTTTTGTTTCAGTGAAGAAGGCCCGTTATGTTGGAGCTCAAGGTGAGTTAATATTTCTATAAATACTTGTATCTAGTTAATTTTTTTTCTTGCCTTGCCCCCAAACATCCCCATCAATTAATTGACAGAAATGACATAAATATCATCACATGGTTTCGATCTATCCGATCTCGTCAGCGATTCTCCAAATGCAAGATAATTCCAACCATACGCCCTCTAGTGGGCAAGATCGAAAGTATCACCGCTGAGTATTACACGATACAGGTGGGTAACAGCAGATACAGATCTAGCTCGGACAATTCGTGGAGCAGTCTGATGATGCGTTTGGATCATCAATCATCGTTAGACTATTAGATAGATCGAGACCACATAGTCCTGTTCTAATGCTTGATCTATTTTCATTACACTAGTTCGCAAGGTGATTTCCAACAATATACCATTTTGACCGAGACCGCAGACACTCATGTAAATTGTAGGTACATTTCAGCTCGTAGTCCACTCATAATTTATTGTCTTATTAAGATTTTTCCTCGTGTCTTAAGTGTTGAAAGAAGACACCACAGCTTCCACGTTTTAGGGTTAAATTCTCGGTCGTTCATATTTTGATTTCCAACGCCTCTTTGTGCGTTAGAGGTCTCATATTCGTGACGTAGCGACCAAGATTTGCCGATGAGTTCAGAAAATACAGATGTCATAATGAACCTCGTATAAGAAAATCGATCTGCCTATACTCTATTTGTGGACAACTGGACAAAACATTCCCATATCGGTTTAGACTCAAAGTTACAGTTTATGTTGGGTGTATTTTTAGGAACGTCTATAGAAACGAGGGCACAATTCCCAGACCTAAATCCAGCGTTTGGAGTTACAACCTTTAACCTGGATATGTTCAGAAGTGTTTTTGATGAAAAAACTTGATCTGAATGTGTTATTGCTTCATTCTAATTAAAATAACTTGTCCTATTTCGTAGGCACTCCTTTCTGGTATAGCTTGCATCTGATTTGTTCATTAGACTTCGTTATAAAGCGATTCATCCTACCATACCTTGATTCAAGACTCTCTAATTGTGAGGGATCGTCTGTTTAAATCACTTGTTCTCTCTCCAACAGAGATACTACTTCAAAAGAAGACATGAGACCCTCCCAACCCCCCATTTTTGCATTATACAGGCTGCGCATTATATTAGTAAGAGGTCCAGTTGCCACTGTTCCTGATAATTGAAGGATTTCTCTCAAAAACAGCACTTGTCAGAAAAGTTTATATTTTTGATGTTGGTAGCATTGGCTACACATTTATCACATCTACCCCTACAAGAATTATTTCCGACAAGAACAACTTTTTTCATGACTATTTGTGTATAGAAAGTACACCCCATTCTGAAAAAACAAGACTTTTCAGCGATGTTTTTGTTGGAAAACAATCATGCTACCAAATGTCAAAGTGTGAACCTGAAACGTCGTTAAAGCGACTGGAAAAGCCTCGTAAAAGAGGTGCATGCACTCGTGAATCTCAACGATAATTATTGGACATCATATAGTTATTGGACAAATCAAAGAAAATTTCGAATATTAAGACTTCTATTTCAATTCCTTATGTTATTTCACGATAGATGATGATTTCTCATCGTTTGTGTCTGGTATTTTAGTGGATCGCAAACTGTAATGTACTAGACGGCAAAAGTTTGTAGGATATGTAAACCAAGCAGAGCTTGAGATTGCGTTAAGGTTCTGGTTGGTGAAAATTCGACTTTTTATTATTTTATACAAAAGAATTAAACTGACCCAATTATGCAGAAAACCTTGCAGACATAGATTCTGACGACAACAGCAGTGTTTATGATTAAGTACTTTCTTGGAGTTGTATTTTAAACTATGGAGTTTGTTTTCGTTTTGAATTCAATAAATAATCGTTTATTTTGTAAGGATAGTTTTTCAGTTTATTGCAAAAACATCACATGTCCAACAGAAAAAAAAACATTTTCTTGCCATTATTCTCAATAATATTCGAAGTGACTTAAGTGTCTATAGTGACAGGATCCAAATCCAGTAAGGGCACAGGTGCCTGGTCTGAGCCCAAGACATAGGATATCCTTAAGCCTGGGAGAGCATGCAACGGTCTTCCAGGCAGAAGTATTCGCTATTGCAGCCTGCGCAGAACTGACTGCAAAGGGAGGCTGCACGAAGAGGATAATAAACATAATGACTGATAGTCAGGCCGCTGTCAAGGCAGTTATGAATCCTCTTACCAGATCGAAACTGGTTAAAGACTGTAAACAGCACCTCAATAGATTGGCACAAGACAATAAGGTATCTTTGATCTGGGTGCCTGGACATGAGGATATTAGAGGCAATATAATAGCCGATGAACTAGCCAAGGAGGGTTCTAGGAAACACTTCATAGGACCGGAACCCGTATGTGGAATCACAAGGATTCTACTAGAAGGGCGATCTGGTCTTGGTTAGATAAGGAAAGAGTAAGAAATGGAGGTCGACTGAGGGTCAACTCCATACTAAAGCGCTAATAGGGGACGGAGACGTTAAGTTCTCTGAAAGCCTAATTAGACGCAATAAAAAACAAGTTAAGACCATTATTGGGTTGATAACTGGACACTGTCCTTTAAGGAAGCATCTATGCAACACTGGTCGGGTGAGCGAACCCTGGTGCAGGTGATGCGAGTTACAGGAGGAAACAAGTTTACATGTAATCTGGACATGTGAGGAATTGAAGGTACTCAGGCAGAAACTTTTCGGAAAGGATCTACTGGAGCCTTCGATGGTACTCAAGTTTTCAGTGGGCAAGTTACTGGACTTTGTAGAGGACAGTAAGCTTCTCAACTGGAAATGAGGGCTCCAATAGGGATGGTACAAAGAGCACCCAGCTCAAGTGCCTGGACAATAGGTGTCCAACCCTAACTGAATGAATGAATGAATTAGGTTAGGTTAGCCTTTAAGCTTACATTTCATTCATTGGACCATACATTTTCCAGCCAATTCATGGTGACGCCACCATTTTCATGTTCCCAGTCAGGACAGGGACTGCTACGATGTTTTGGGTCGTTATCTTCTATCAGCGTCCAAGATTAATTTGTTCTTCCAAACCACTTCTTTACCGACCTCGTGAGTCCTATTTTATATAGTTTAATCATTGTTGTAGCGTTTAGGTTGGTGTTAAAGATGCATACAATCCTAAAACCGTTCAGAATAAAGAGTTTCCATACATGAAGCTTTAAAAGATGTTTTACGATCTGTTGCAGTAGTACCGAAGTTGACCCAATCTTCTTATTACGAACCCATATCTAGAATGATGATTTATCAGTAAAGACAATCGCCATCCTCCAATTCTTTTTGTGTTAATAACACAAAACTACGATACCTACCTAATATTTTTTTCAACAAGCAAACCGTTTCGATGCCGTCCTAGTCGGTATCGAAACGATTTCCTTTCATTCACATTTCCAGTGTGGGGCAGGGGGCCAAATCAGGTGAATACGGTGGATGATCGATCAGAATGATGCCTTTTTTTGGTCAAGAATTCACGCACCATGATGGTTTTGTGCGATGGTGGATTGTCGTGCAACGAAAACGAACTGCCTGCCTCTCGATACTCTGGTCGAACTCGTTGAATTCTGGTCCAGAATCGTTGTCGAACTCACGGCGAACAATTTCCTTTGAATTGAAGAAAATATGGCTCTTCTGGTGACCTCCATGGCACACCCTGACGTTTTGTCTTCGGCTAGTATTGAAAACACCTCGTTTGATTACCAGTTACAATGGCTGAGATGCTTGCTGGATTCTTTTGGGATATTTTTAACATGTCTTTGCTGAACTCTCCAATCTTTTTGGTTGACTGTCAAAGTCAAACTTCCTATTTGTCCAAATCTTCGGTCAGAATTCATGAGAGCTGAACACAATCCGTAAGCTTCCGACACATTTTGACAGGCATTATTCTTAATCCAACTATAAGGATGGAAGGACAAATTCGATTTTAAATATTCTATAGCAGCGCAACTGGCGTTGGTATAAATGTGAAATTTTAGTCCATTAATAGATTAGTTCCAATTCTGGAAGATGCAGCAGCATATTTCATCCTGCCCTGGCAACTAAATCTCTCGTTTGCGTTGAAAGCAAACATCATTATAATGACGACAAACACCAAACATACATACCTCTCGTATACACCTACATATATCTACGTATGCTATACAACCCTGCCTGTTTACAAGGTGGCGTTGGCGGTCATTGTATTGATGGCCGGTAGATATGTGTCACGTCCACTGCCAAGTTAATCAACACTCATCGTAGAGGATGGACGTCGAGAGAGGCTCTCATTACGGCATGCGGTGACACATATGCGCTCGGATAATTGAATTGATCCAATGTCGGACGCAACAGCAGCCCAGCTTCGCTAACCGAGCACGTACTACCCAGTCTTAATCGAGAGAGTACCAACGAGCTCGGAACCGAATCGAATAGATCGAAGCCAGGCTTTTTATTCGCGTATAACTGGATAAACACGCCAATAACATCGACTGATATGCGTTCCAATTTCGTCGCCAGTTTGTTAATTCATTCGTTTACCTCAATATCGAGGAATTCGGTATGAATTTATCGTGAATATTTCATAATGTTGCGGAATAAATTCTGAAACCTACGCGTTAATTTCGTAAAAGTAGCTGAAAGAGTATTTAGGCCGGCGGCATTTTCAAGATCTGAGGATGAGAGGTTGGTTATGACGTGTAGTGTCAAGAGCAGTGCAAATTATCTACGGTGGTTGTAATTATAATGAAAATGTACATGTTTCTCTTTTGTTATCCGCGTTGTAATTAAAGGAAGATATTATTTTAAAAATATAAAATCTTTATTGTGTTAGCTGAAGCCTCAAATTATCCTTTACATCAATAAATTTATAATCGATTTGACGCAGTATAACCTGTTATAAAATACGACCAACCTCCTCATATCATAAACCACAACACCCCTTTCATAACCTATATATCTCAACGTTAAAGGGCGATAAAATCGACCATACATTGGCAAAGGAGGAGACCTACAACAACCCTAAACCATCCTCCTCCTATTTCAGCTGTTGCTCTTTGCACAGGCACTAATTCGCGCCCCGTTTACATTGCAATACAACTATATATGTATATAAAGTAGGTATATACACGAAAAGGGGGCTTACTATCGACGTGGTGGTCCCAGCGTTACGTGACTTAATCGGCAATGCAACAACGTGCCTTGATAGATTGTTGCATGCATAGGGGTTTTGCGTTCGCCTGCACATGTATAAGCCCTTACACGAGACAGATTGTTTGCGCTGACTTGTAATTTTACAAGCGAACAGCGTTGGTAAACAGATTTCTATTTGCGAAAACGGTTAAGATTTATATCCGAGCGAATCAAGGTAAGTTTAATTTTAGAAGGTAATTTAGTGTTGGGCTTATAATTGGGGTCAATCTTGGAAATTTATTTTTGCAATTCTTAGCTCGCTTTCTAGAGTGGTATTATTCACATAAATTCGTCGAATTTCTCGGGATGTTTTCACTGAAAATGGAGCAATCTTTTAACTTCCTCGGAATTGTTTGTTTAGAGGACTTGTGAGAGAATTTTCCAAGCAAACAATAACAGACAAGATCGGTGGCAATGCATTTAAATATTTGGGAGGTACATTTATAAATTGTTTTTGGTAAATTATTACACCAATTATGCATCTAATCCGTTGCTCGCCACCCATGAGTTGTAAGGCCGTAGAGGTATGATTGGTAAATTAATCAACGACGTTTATTGTTTCGTTTTCCATATAGCTACATCAAGAATATTGTGTCCAATATGTAGATTAATCAATATTAAGAAATTATGAGGGATCCTTGACGTAATCAAGGACAACTAGACATTTTTTACAGATTTTTTGAACTGTGTGGATTCTTAATAATAATAATAATAATAAATCATTTATTGGCAACAAAAATAAATACATACATCACAAGAAAAAGCAAAACAAAAAAGCCAACAGGAT